>CBVK0102136389.1:0-14805 GCA_900067695.1 Picea abies
TTCTTCTGCTCTCGAGCTCACCTATTTGACTTAAAAAAGGGGGTCTATTGGGGTCTTTCAACAGGTTGGATAATCTCAGAAAGAAATCAATTCCGTCAAGGATATATTGCAAGTGATGAATGGTCTTAAATATGAGATTTGATCATAATCCTTCCATCCCTTCTCTCTTCCCAAGCCCCTGAAACTTGGTGCAACATAGGTTGCAACAAATAAGATTAAGCATGTGGTCTATTTTGCAGGCAACAGTCGCCAAGAAAGTCAAAATTTTTTATTCTATGTAATTTTTGCTCTATGACCAAAATTGTAGAATGTGAATTAACTTTTGAGTCTTGGCCATGGTAATTATTATCTAATCTAAATGTTTAAATGAATTTTAATTTACCCACAAGTCCATTCAGGCTTGCTATATACAGTCCCGTAATAGGAATGCCAATAGTGTTAAGTAATCTCTTTGTAAAGGTAGTCTTTACATATGCGACAAATGTAATCAATCAAACATGAAATTTACTAGTAGTTAATTCTAACACAACATATGATCCAGTATGGGAAATGTTGATTTGTTAAATGATTGGTGTGTTTTGAACTGTTTAATCTTGAATGTTTCATATCATGCAACCTCTGTATAGTGTTCTAAACCTACACTGTGTGAAGCAGTTTCTCGATCGGTACATTCAACAGGATGCAAGAAAATGGCAGAACATGGTGAGCATGCAGAACCTTTTTATATCCATGCAGAGCACATGTATAATCTGGACAGGATGAAGCATCAGAAGCTGAAGATGGGTTTAGCTGTGTGGGCTTGTTTTGGGATTGGTGTTGGTGTTCCAATCTTTGCAGTGGTATTCCAGCAAAAGAAAACAGCATCTGGTTGATTATAGTCAATCTGTCTCTGTTAGCTTTGCTTTGAATCATTATTGGATGTGATGAACAACAAAATAAGAGTCCAGAGGCATTTCTGGTCATAATTTTGGTTTATCTTGGCACTTCTATTTTAGGAGGAAACATTAAATGACAAATTGGTTGTGTCCAGAATTCTTTAATGCTATTTTGATCTCGTGGCTTGTTTATGTATAAACGGAATAAATCTCATCACTGAAATTGGAATTTTGTTCTGTAGTCTGTTTTTGAATTTATTTGGAGACTTTACGTTGAAATTCAATTTGCTTACGAAAATATTATTTCAATCCTTTTAAAGCGGACTGTCGAATTGTTCCCATTCATTATATACATGTTACATGTTTAATCAACTGATAAAATCCATTGTAATATTTGCTAAAATAAGCAGAGTCTATTCTCAAGTCTGTTGTTGAATAACTGCTAAAATATGCAAAGTCTATGCTCAAGTCTGTTGTTGAATAACTGCTAAAATATGCTCCAGTTTGTTTTTGAATAACTGCTAAAAAAATGCTCAAGCCTACATAGAGTTTAGTGTTAGAGACCATAAAATCCTCTCTATTTTGGACTTGTCCACTGAGGTTGAAAAACAGTGGCATTGACATCATCTAGGTAGGAGTTAAAGGCGACATGGCTATATACATTTTGCAAAAGCCAACAAAAGTAAGTTGGACAATACACCACATATAATAGAAGTGAGCAATGGAACAAAGAATTTGTGGAAGTAGAGATGGTAGAGGCCACAATGTCTATGATGCACTTATTAACTATAACTTAAAAAAGAATCGGCATTTTTGCATACACACAATTTGAAGCATATTAAGTTAGGCGAATGTGATCAACTTATTATGCCATTTTCAACTAGTTGAATGATATAATATTGACAATGCCTCACATGCCATCACAAACCTCAACATTCATTCCAAAACACCCCTTGATGTAGTTAATGTGTATGCACTATATTGGTTCTATTACGACGGGATTGACACTTCTAAAAACAATAGTCTAATGGGAGTTATGTCGAGTGGTTGTAGTGAAAGAAAGGTATTTTCAACGATCTCCAAAAAAATGCCAATGTGCGAGACCAACACAAAGGTAAACTTTTCATGGGGAATGGGGGGCATGGCTCGAGTTTGTTAAAGGTTCATGTCACCGAGAATCTGTTCAAGCCATATTGCCTTACACACCATATTGTTGAAGGTTCATGCCACCGAGAATCTATTCAAGCCATATTGCTTTAGACACCATATTGGTAGTATTCAAGCCATATTGCTTTAGACACCATATTGGTAGGGGCTTTGTACTATACTTCTGTAGAGGACAATGCAACAATTATTTGCATCTTAATAAGCCATGGAATTATTTCTAAATCCAACTCACAATCATCTATGGATCAATGCTGAATGAGTACAACCTGTAATAGGGTTTCTTTCATATATGCAACTCGCCCAATTTGAATATGTGAGCAAAACTAACTTTACCACCTTGCACTTACTCAATTTTATAAGGTACTGTACCTTTCACATACTTTAGAATCCTTTCTGTTACTTCCCATTACATGTCGTCGGGATTTGGAAGCAATTGTAAAACAGTTCCAACTACTTAATTAAATCTAGTCTAATAGTATGTAAGACGAAAGATCAGACTCCCTACTCGTTCCCTATACAGTATTGCATCCATTGGATACAAATCTTCGGACTTGATGTCTCCATTCCTGTGTAGAGGTTGCTACACGCTTGCAATTAACATAAAATCTTTTCTAGCATCTCATATGCATATTTTTTCAATTAACATCAAATCTTTTTTATCTTCTCATATGCATATTTAGTCTGGGACGAAGGTGTTTAATCCGTTTTTCATATTTTCATGACTAAACTACAAGTATGATTAAATATGCCATTTCAAGCCCTTTATGTTGTTGACCTTTTAATTCTTCATTCATCTTTGTATTGGCACACACAATAATGATATTATGAACAGGAAAAATTACAACCACAATATTCCCCATCATACGTTTTAATTTATAGAATGTCTTGTTTTAACCCTATACACTGTCGGTGCCAATTTATTTCTGGATATTAGGATTTAGGATTTAGAAGTCATCTATTTGAGTGCATACAATGTCTTTTTCTCTCATTTTGCATGAAAGGGTTGTTGCATGAACACATTTTTCTCTTTAGAAAGACACTTGACACCTATATGGTGAATGGTCAATGTGAATTGAATTGTCATGTCTAACACCATTCTTATAATATTAATCTTTGCCAGTGGGTGCAAATGTTTTTTCAACAACAATGTCTACCTTTCATTGTGAAACCTCTTTTGCCTAACCTTTTAACTTGTGTTTTAATTAAATTGTTCACTTTATATTTTTCCCAGTGCACCCATTTACTACCACATGTACTTTTCCATTTAGACAACTTCCACATGTTCCTAAGTTCCATTTGTTATCATGACAGCATGTTGGTTTACATCTCTTTGTTCCATTCTCTCTTTCCATGTATCCTGAAATACAACAGTTAATATGAACTTGAAAATTCAACGAAGCATAATTTACCTTCTCTAAAGAGTTGATTATGTTGACTGCTGTCATTTTTTTTACTATTTGTTTCCTTTCGTTTCTGATGATTCTTTTTTTACTATTTGTTTCTTTTCGTTTCTGATGATTATTATAACTTTATACAAATTTGGAAAATATGTCCAATCACTATTAGCCTTAACACTTTCATCATCTTTACAATTTTCACCAATTAATTCATTTACTTATTGCTTTATTTAACAACCTTCTTAGCATCGTATCTCTTTAATAGGCTATAGTTATCCATATGACATAAATTATCTTCACTAGTCTTCATTGATTATGCCATCTTTGCTAACAACTCTACCCTTTCTTTCGAAATAAAAGAGCTTGTACATGCGACACTCTTTAACCTTGTTTTTTCCTTTAATCTCTCTTTTAGTCTATGACTATAGACAATATACTCGTATATCCAAATACGATGAGACGATTCACTTGTGATTTCTCTAGTCCACTTACATGCCTTGTGATGTTTATGGTAATTTTTGTTGCCTTGCTAGATATACCATGGTGTGCACTTGCTCAATCCAAAAACCATTTGTAAGATTCTTGCCTTTGAACATGTTCTCCATTATCGCTTTGGTCTTTGTCTTTGCAACACCATTTGGCTGAGTGATACATGAATAAGTTATCTCCTTGTGAGTGCCGCAATGCTTGTTGTATATAAGGAAACTTCTACATCACTATTTTTTGAAGACTTTGATCTTGTTCATGATTTTCTTTTCAACCATACCCTTGAAGCAATGGACATTTGAAGCACCTATGACTTCTACTTGAGAAAGCACACCCAAATTGTTTGAGAAATCATTAATAAACATCATGAAATATTCTGAATCATCCCACGACAAAGTTCTCCTAGGGGATTGTTGTGCACTAACTCTATCTATGAGTTGTTGTGTTCTAACTTTCTACGAGCTTGCTCTCCATGCACCTTTTCATAGTAACATTCTCTCTATGTTTCTGGCCAAACACTCGTGCTTGAAAAATATTTACATTTTATTATTCAACTTCAAAAATATAATACTTTGAAAGTTAAGGTGAACAAACTTATGATTCCAAAGTGAATTTTTGATGATGTCTGCAATAAATGAGCCTTTTTGTCTTGCTAGTGTAATAAATTTTTTCTAAAGACCACCTTTCTCAGTAGCTCTAACCATTACTTTAAATGATTATTTCTTAGATATAAAACTCTGGTTGCCTTCGCAGTGGTATACAAGGCTTTCAACTTATCACACACTTGAGAAGTTTTTGCATCATGCACGTGGAATATACAAATAACATGCCATTTAAATACTTCCTTGTCATTGTGCTTGTATTGTGATTCTTTATATGCATTACCTTTGGATTTCCTTTCCCTTCCCTAAAAAATATTTCACGACTCTCCATAAAACTATTCTTTAAATTCACAGACAACGTAATTTTTTTTATCATCAAGCTTATTCAATGTCCATTTAAACTACCTTTTTCCCCACATTGGCGACGAGCTATCCCCCAGCCCTAAAGGATGGGTTTAGTCCTTTCCAACATGCTTGGGAAATCTCATTGCGACACATTGACATCGAGGGTCATGCAAGCCATCCAACTTGTGAAACCCCCTACATGCAAGAGATATATTGCTGCTCGACATGCATTTGGTCTTGAACTTGTGACCTCCTGTGGTGCATGGGTTGGAGGAGGTCGCTTTTTTAGCTACAAGCCATGCCCTAACTACTTAATATATATTCACATTTTCAGAATGAACTTGCATAAAATCTCTTTAAATGGATTATACACTATGTCCCTTTGAAAATAATGCCCCCCCTTTGAAAAATTCTTAGGACAATAATTGACCCTGAACCATTTATAGTGATTACCACCACCATCCAAATATGAAAATAATGCCCCCCTTTGAAAAATTCTTAGGACAATAATTGACCCTGAATCATTTATAGTGATTACCACCATCCAAATATGACTTAAGAGAAAGGGTACCAAATGGAAAAAGAATTTGAATATATTCTCAAATTGATGGAAAAGACATAAATTTCCCCTTCCAACACTTCTCATTGTGGTGTCAATGTCTTTGAATACAAATAATGTTAATCTATTCGCAAATTTTTAAGGTGATAATTTGTTTAAATGCCAGTGGTGTCAATCTATTTTTGTATTTTAAGGTGATGACCTCTTCGATGTGCAACAAATTTCTTAGGATAGGAATTGATGTGGGTTTCTTAGCATTAATAGACAACATTTTTCACTGCTTTTAGGCACACTATTAATGGGTTTTTTTTTGTTGAATTGTGTTCCTCTAGATCTTTGGAGAGGTGTGATCTTTCACATCTCCCTTTGAGTTGGACATCCTTATCGTACAATTCTTTTTGTTTCTGCAATATGGACACTGCCTTCTTTAGTGAACCGTCTCTTAAAAACTACTCCAATTGACCCTGAAGCATGGGAAAAATGCTAAAAACCAATATACAAACACTTTAAATCTTACCAAAGTGCTAAATGTGCATCAATCACGATTGAATTAGGTTTAATGTTGTACAACTGCTTTCACCTCCCACAAACTTGGTTATTCAAAACTCAAAATTACTTTTATTCTAGTAACAAGCTAATATTTAGAGTGCACATGCATGCTACATAATACAAAGATAATTTTTTCAAATAACAACATCAATTTTTGAAATACAATAATATTGGCTTATAGTAAAATATCCGTTTCAAAATTAAATGTTAGAGATAAAGATCACTCTAACTAAAAATGAATCATGTTAGAAGAGATATTATTTAAAAATCATGTGTTATCTTATTTGAATCATATACCTTTGTTAGAAGATATATTATTTAAAAATCATGTCTTATCTTATTTGAAACATATACCTTCTTTTAGCAAAATAAAATGGCATTGTATTATCTATATTAATAAAAACTTTTTTGTTTCGCAAAACAATCACAATTGTAACATAGTAAAAAATACAAATACTAAGATTGTATCTTATTTATATAGTCCTATTAAAGTGTTATATACAATTACAAGTTGGACCAAACATCCCAATTGCATTTTGAATGATAGATAAATCACAATGTTTCTTACAACCATTTAATCTAAATAATTTCCCAATAAATTATATTATTATGTTTGCCTTAAAATATCTTCATAATTATAAAACCACAAACATATTAATAAAAAAATCATCTAATATAAAATATATACCATACCAAGAGAAGACAAAGTTATCAATAAACAAAACATAATCCAATTATGCATGAAAATAAACCTTAACAATGATAACATAAATTATGATATATATATATTTTAATTAGAACTGGAAAATATTATATTAATAAAAGTTGTAGCAGAGATATTGGGAAGCATACAAAATGGAGCTGTTGCGTTACATCTCTCTTAGTCAACAAAAGTGAAATTGCACCGGCTTCTAGCTATTACATTACAACTATTAACGCATGTCTAATGCTTGATAAAAACACCTAAAATATGAATAACTTTGAAAAACATAAAACATGGAAAAACACATGCTGATTGGTGGCTTCCTCATTTTTAGCCATGAAGAGAAGAGAGGTCTGATAGTCCACTTCCATGGCCTCTTTGGACTAATGCAAAATCTCCTCTTATTTGGGATCTACATGGGTTGAGTTTATTCATATATGATGGTTGGAGGTTATTTAGAGAGAATCCTTGCATAGATTTAATACTGATTTCAAAGCATACTACATTCTACTTCAAAATCATCCATTTTTTTTTTGTTGTTGTTGTTGAACAAGAAGGTTCATAGCATTTTCATTATGAAATACATAGTGTTGTTCATCATCATGGATCTTAATGGAAATCAAATGAAGAGCTATTTGGTTGCATTGAAGAGTCTCTTCACGTGGACAAAGGATCCTTCTCACCTCCTACAAATCCTTGGAATCCATAAATTCAATTCCCTCCTCAATTGTACTTCTAGTAACAAAAGCCGAGTGGACATTGAATTGTCCTAAACAAACAATTATACATAGAGAAGATTTTGAAGTCCACCCTATTTCTCCTCTATCCCAAATATCGCTGCAACCAGGACTGAAAAGGCCCAAAGAATTGGACCGAGGAAACAAAGCTTAGGAGAAAAACCACCCTAGCTCCAATACTCAGAACCAAACACAGAGTGATATGCAAATTCAAATCCACAACTAGCTAGCTGAGCCCTGTATGAACTAAGGAACAACAACCCATAAATTTAAAATCCCGTGAAACAACCATAACAAATAGATGGGATGTGTTCTTGCGAGTGCTTCCCACGCATTTGACAACAGGTTTCAACATTATTGAGGTACATGCTTATTAGTTGAGAGGATACATGGCTTAGATTCCAACATGTTTTAAAACATTAGGGGATATATGAAAAGCTATGCCCCCATTTTTTAATAAGACCCCGTGCGATAGAGTGCTTGCTTGCTAGATGATCAACCAGAGAGATTAGATCCTTTAATACATGGTAGAATGCTACCCTATCTAGGTGTTGGAATACTTTGTCAATTCTTGCAAGGATTGAAGCTAGCTTACTATCTTTCAGGGTTGTTTGATGAACCAAGAATTTAATGAAGAGTTGTTTGATGAACCAAGGATTTAATGATGTTGGAATCCCCAATTACAATCAATGAGTCAATATTGACATTGACCAAAAGAAGAATGCCTTGTAGTAGAGCATAGGCTTCAACCTAGTTATTGGTAGAAGAGAAACTCTTACAATGAAAAAATTGTCAATACACCATCTCTCGTATTATAGATAAAGATAACTAAATAAATATTTAGTAACATGCAATTCAAACTATGCCAATGTATAAACAAATTGTAAACAATATTTAGTTTTTCTTTATATTACATCAATGTACAAATCCCTCTATAATGAGTTTTGTAATGCTAATTTAAAGGAGCCTCTATAGTACTTTCTCGAATTAGGATTTTATTATTTACTCTCTAAAATTAATCCTCATATATTAAGGATTATTTGGACTAGACTTTTGTTTTAGACTTCATCATGAGAATCATTAAAAATAGTATTAACCTATTACTAAACAAGCGGGGAGTGAAGTGAATGAAACACCCTCTACAACAATTCTTTCATTGAAAGAATGTTCCAAGACAATGCATAATGTAAAAGGTTACATGAAACACTTGTATCAACAAAATTTGACACTTTATATAATTCTTGCCTCATGATGATGTTCCATCTAATGCTCATCCTTGTTAAGCCTATAGTGCACTATTGATGCATACCTTTCCATATGTGGTTTTACATTGTCCCTTATCTTAATATACATTTCCTTGAGTTATTTGACATTACACCCTTTTAAACCCACCATTTAACCCATTGGAGTCACATGTTGGAGCCTACCAACCACACTAGTAGCCATCCAAGTCTCCACAACATTGCCTCAGTTCGTCCATTCTAGGATCTTTATAGTCACCTTGAGCTCCTACATCGAGTGCTTCCATTGTCAAAACTAACTTTCCTTGCCTTTCTTTACCCATTTTCTTTAACCACTGAGATCATTTCACTCTACATGTGTCACATATTCGAGTCATTGTTATTGTGTGCTCTATATGTATGCTTATGGTTTTTTTGGAGGCTAAGGATGCTTCCTTTTTATGTCATTTTAAGGTAGATGCCTCCTTTAGTGGAAGCCTTGAAGATTGCACTTTTCAACAAAATGGCATCATGGCCTTGAATCTACAACGTATGATACCTTCTCATCTTTTAGTTCTAATTGTTTTCATTGTAATCCTCCTATTCATTTTCTTTCCCATTCTCTAAGTCATTATCAAGGTTCCCAACCTTGAACCTAATAGTGTCAACATAGTAAACATCACATACATCTCCTCATAACCATGCTAATCTCCTTTAGGTTCAATTTAATTATGATTTTATACTTATTTTCATAATTACTACATTTCTATGAAGCTTAGTCACATTTGGTACCTACACGATAATAATATTTGAGGCATTATTCACACTAAAGAGCATACCTATTCATGTATCTTGCAGTCTTATTTAATTTCCCAATATTATCAACTATTTTCCCTCCTAATGATATGGAAAAATTAACATAGTAACATTTCTTGTGCTATCAAAACCAATTATATCTATCTAAAATCTGTCTACATAATTCAATAAACAAAAATCTATGAAGAACAACCTTGGCAAGAAAAGAAGGTTCTCTTTCAAACCTATTATTTTTTATATAAGTAAGATCCTTTTGATAGAACCTATAAAATTTTCCATGTAATAGAATTTGTGCTTCTTCTATCATTCTCTCAAGATATATATTGAAGACATATTTGTTCTAAACCTAATAGAAATTATCCATATAGTTTTCTTTCCAAACAATGGGGTACATTCCTATATTTGATCTCTTGTAGGAGTTATTGTACTCTCTTTTGGAAAATCGATATACTTTTCCTATAAAAGAAGGGCATAGATAACACATGACGATGCACAAAAAACAATTATGTTCATGAGAATGTCCATATAGTGTCACTAATAACATATTTTTAATAAAAAATAATGTTGTTCTTATAGAGTTAAACAATAATGTAACTCATGTAGGGGTAAAAGGTCTTCATGTTCATGGGTGGCAGGTGCGGGGGGAGTCATCTATGATTCCGACGGACAAAAGGTAGTTGAATTTTCCTAGGGTTTGGGGAAAAATACCAACAACAAAGCATAAACGCTAATAGTGTACATGGGTCTAAAATTAGCTCACGCGTGAAGCATCCGAACTCTAGTGGTGCTAGGGGACTCCAAAATAGTCATAAATGATCTTCTGGGTCTCTCAACCTCAACAACTCATCCTTCCAATGACCTTTGCTCACGAATAAACACCCTGAAACATCACTTCATCAGTTTACACTTTTTTCATATCCTCCACGCTCAAAACACCGAGGCATATAGCCTAACTAAAGCTACGAAATCCCTAGAACAGAGCCACCTAGTCACCAATCAAACCTCCTCTTATGGTAATACCATTGACCCAAGATGGTTGTTGGAAGATGGCATGTTAAAATTGGTTGGTTAAAGAAACTTTCCCTTTTCATCAAACATCTACTTGTGGTATATTTCTCTTGATAATAACTTGCGTAATTTTAGAAGTACTGGAATATCTTGCACATCCGAACTCGATCCTGAATCTTGATCCTACAAAATCCAATGAATACTTAGTCAAGTGCACCTACATACATAACATAAATGCAATGAGATGAATGAATTATAATTAAAATATAGACTTAGTACAATCAGCAGGAGAGAGAGAACTTGAACGAATTGTAACAATATCGAATGAGATGGAATCTGAAGAATTGGCCATTTGATATTATAATTCTCATTTTCCCACATTTCAGCCAAAACCACCATCTTGGGAAGCATAGAGCAATCTATCTTCAAACATAATTTCGAATGAATTTTAAAATTTAATGGTGTGCCTAATTATATTATGACGACTTGATGCGTATCGGTATAATAACTGCACCAGTATGGTAATTTTGGAGAAGCACAAAAGAGTGGCCTCTGTTAGAGCCTCCACAAAGCAAAACCTTTGTAAATTTTAAATTTGGATATTTGCATAATTTGTATTTTCTTAATTAAATTGTTTGTTGGTGTATTATTACTTACAAATTGCACAGGTGCTAGCTCATCGACAAACAAAGTTACAAAAAATAACACGCTTGTTTATATGAATTTGTTTACGTTTTAATTTTATTTTTCGATGACTTTAGAGTATACACCGCACTGGTGTGTTTAGGACTATCAAGTGCACTACAAGAAGTAAGTTATGAGTGTTTAGGACTATCAAGTGCACTACAAGAAGTAAGTTATGAAAAAAAAAATTGTGTGTGTTTATCATCAATAGGTTCAAATATACAATGAAAAAATGAGTGGAATTTCAATTTTTCTAAATGTATGTGCTTATATTTAATGAAAACCCTATTCATTCTTTTATTATTTTTCCAAGCTTTAGAGGGAGATTTGTGCAAGAGAGATTTACCAACAAAGACTTTGGAGTGGGCGGATGTTTCTGAAGGGTCAAATTTGAAATGGATCATCGTAGGTCACATAGGAATCTACATAGGAGAAATTTTAGGTACATGATTTCATTACATTGATCATATTAATATTTTCTCTATTTGATTCAAACAATTTTCAATGCATTCCCAAAATAATAAAAGGGTATCATAGTTACATTTGGTATTGGAAGCCCTAACTTCCTTGCTGTTTGTCTTTCTTTCCCTCGCTATATTTTACAACACTATTTTTTTAAGCAATATATCTTTCTTTCCCTCGCTATATTTTACAACACTATTTTTTTAAGCAATATATTTTTATAGGGTTTGTTTACTTATATATAGGGTTTGTTTACCAATGTTTTTAATATAATATAAGCACCAATGGTTTAAATATAATATACACACTGGTTCTTTGAATATAATATAAGCATCGATGCATAGTAACAAAGAATAGTGTGGGGGCCCAAAGGGGTTGTTTCCAATGGTGGAAAGTGAGGAGTTTTTCACCATTGGGCAAGGTTCAATTCTCATGAGGGCTTTACCTAGAGACATGGGGGCACCTTGAGGTAGTGGTTGAATGTGTGGTTGCACCCAAAGATACTATATTAAATGATATCACGACCCGTGCACACATAAGTGGATCAAAGCCCACCCCCATGTCCTTCAAATTTTTTAGGGGTGGCAGGTGCAGGGGGAGTCATCAATGATTTCAATGGACAAAAGGTAGCTTATGTTTCTTGGGGTTTTGGAAAACTACCAACAAAAGAGAATAAACTATAGCAGTGTACATGGGTCTAAATTTATCTCACGCACGAAGCATTCGAACTCTAAGGGTGCTAGGGGACTCCGAAATAGTCATAAAGGATCTTCTGGGCCTCTCAACCTTTGTAGTTCATACTCCCAATGGATTTTTCTCACGAATAAACACCTTGAAACATTACTTCACCAGTTTACGCTTTTTTCACATCCTTCGCTCTCAGAACACTGAGCCAGATAGCCTAGCTAAAGCTGCGAAATCACTAGAACAGAGCCAACTAGTCACCAATCAAACCTCCTCTTATGATTGGTTACCTTAATTGTACCATTCTAACCGACCTCCCACTCACAACTAAGGACTTCTCCATTCAACCCCCTCTTTCTACCTTATCCCCCCTTCTCACTAGACCTCCTCACCCCTCCCCTAACCACCCTTTCTCCCCCTCCTTCTCCCCCTTCTCCCTTTCCCCGTCCCCCGCTGACTCTTCCCTCCCCTTCCCCCTTGCCCGAATTCCCCTCCCCTCTCCTTGCACGTGACTCCCCTCCTCAGCTCACGTGCCTCCCTTCCTACTCCCCGTGTCCTTCTTCAACTGCCTGTACTCGCCTTTAAATCTGCAGATCTTCACATGCCTTCCTCGATGATCAACCATAAGCCTATGGCATCACCTCCAGTTTTTCATCCAACGCGGAGTCACTTCTTCTTGTGGGCGATCTTGGAACCCTTTTCCGTCAAGGGAACGTCGCTTCAACACTCATGGCTGCTTCAACTATTACTCAACGTTTTTCTTGACTCTTTAGAATGTTTGGATTCCAATCAGGTTTGCATCTTTTCTCTGCTCATTCCATCCGCGTCCAACGTTTCTTCAGCCTCTGCACGATTTGTATGCTCGACACTTGCTTGAATTTTATGCTCCTGAGCCTTTGCACCAACATGTGGTGAAGGTCAAGAGCACCCTGCTCTTGTCCAAATTGTATTTCGGAGCAGATCCGAGAACAAATTCGAGCGCTACGTACATACGCTAGAAGGGCAGAGGAGCGTATAGATGCTCGTCACCGGGAATTCAAGTGAGAGAAACAGGGGATTCGTGAGGAGTTGGAAATCTTGCAAACACAGTTGCATCAACATGAAACACACCACAATCAAGAATTGGAAATAGCCTTAAGGGGAATTAACAGAAACATGAGACAACTAGGGGTTGTCACCCAACAATTGGAAAACCCGCAACAACCAGAGAATTTTGTTGGCTTTGGCGAGTCTCGGCTCCCATCCACCTTTCATTCAATAGCCAACAACGACCATCACTTGGTCCCCTCAGCACCAGGACATGCATACCTCCACGATGCAGAGGCGAATCCAGCAGTGCGACAGATAGAACAACATGAAGACCTTGAGTTTTCTCTAAATCACTAATCAGGTTTCAAATGAATTGTAAAATTTTGTTGCTTTTGAACTTGTATGTCGCCATTTTTACATGGAAGAACTGCAGCTCTTATGGAATGGATGATACAATTTCTATAGACCCCCATAGATAGTTAGACTCTTATTGAAGCAACAAAGTTTCTCTCACCCTGCCATACGTAATTTTTGAATTTCTGTTGTTCTTTTTTTAATATACAGTCCTCCAACCGTTTCTGTTAAAAAAAAAAAAAAGGTCTTCATGTTCAACTTCTCTATTAGAGTGCATAGTATCCAAATAATAACTCCAAGGGGAAATTTAAGAATACTCGTCTCATAAGTCTACAAGAAAATTCCTCTGGTACTTTAATGGCTTGGATCAATTGCAAGCTCTACATCCTTTCTCTCTGTCACTGCGTTGGTCATAGATGATACTTTTCATAAAACCGAGAGTAATGCGAATTCCATATATTTTGAGTATTATTTATGCAAACGCCAAGCTTTGGTGTCACTACCATGATAGATGAATTGAAGAATTTCAATCATTGTGTACAAGAGACATGCCAAAACAACAAAGAACAAAGATTTAAAGGATTTATAGGAACACAAATAACAAGTATTGAGTAAGAGCCATCCTAGTCTTATAAATGACTAGGAAAAGTTGAATCTCCACCGATCTTATGCATAAACTAGCAACCATTACCTCTCCTTTTCCTTCCATGGTCACAAATAAGTTTATATCGCAATAGTGTAAAATGCAGGGAAATATCACCTCTAATTTCTTTCCTCTTTATTATATTATCTTAGTTTTGATTTTTTATTTAAGTATGTGGATTTCCACGATTAATGATAATTGTAGTACTGTTTTTGGATATGAATTGTATTGGACATTTCTAAATTCAAACATAGTTCATATCCAAAAATGATACTACAATTTAACGTTTTACCTTTAATTTCACAATTTTACTCTCAGTTTTGATTTCACACTTATTATATATTTTCCATAGAAAAAAAGTCATAATTTTTATTCATAATAAAAAGGAAATTTCATTCTTTAGTTTCCTAAAGCTCTTTCATATATATTTTCTTGTATTTCCGAGTTGCCAAGAAAAAACCCCAAACTATGTGTTGGGTTACTGA
>CBVK0102136421.1:0-14587 GCA_900067695.1 Picea abies
CCCTTCTTGATTATCTTCTCTGGGTCAGCCTCAGGTGGAACCAAAGGTAGTTATGGATTTGACCTTGTGTGTCTGCCTTTAGGACCTAGAGCTGAAACAATGGAGTCGTCAGGTGCAAGTTGAAATCTTCAATGTATTGAGTTCTAATGCACCTTTAGAATCAGTAAGCTTTGTCGTTCAATCTCGGGGAAATGTCTTCAATTCTTTCCTTGGCAACAGTGCCAAGAATGTTATCACTAGGAATCACCCTCAGATTTCATAGAAGGTAATCCCAGTACCCATCAGGTTATATGTAAATGTAAATGAGTTTAAATAGGTCAAATGGATAAGACTCAAGATAATAATGTTCCAACTCAGAGATATGGGCTAGCATGCACAAGCAATTGGGTTCTTGATCAACTTCAATTAGTAAGTGGGTGTAAAGGTGAATAGAAAGAATACTTTGGTGAGGAAAATGTAGAGGTCTGCAATGGACATCAAGTCTTCAAACAGCCTAAGGAGGAAAGACTCAAACACAAGATCCTCCTGAATTCAAAGTTTAAGGAAACTGAAGAACATCATAACAGTACTATAATCAAACATTCATCATAATACCACTACAACAATTCATGTGAATCATTCAATCATGAATACTTCATTATCAGAGGCAAATAATATGGAATAAGAAAGTTGACTTATATTAATCAAGATGCCTCAAATCAAGTACATAACCAATTAACCAGTAGCTTCATCAAAATATTACAATAAGGGAGCCTAGCTCAGCCATTCGAACCTACTAAAGAATTTGGAAAGTCAATTTATAACAAAAGTGAAGGCAACAGTTGGAGGTGCGAGCTGGACTTCCTCCCATAAAATTCTTCAAATAGTTATTTCACCTAACAGCTAGGTTAACAACTATGCTATAAAAAGGGAAAATGTTGGCCACTGATCCAACCAACTTTAAACTAATTTGATCTTCATTGATGTGCATCCTCTTGTATGCCAAGTGTCTTGCAGAGGTTGTAATATTTTCATCATGATGCCAGCTACCATATCAGTCATTCTCCACCTCATCAGCCACTCACAAGGATGATAACTCGAACCCCTTGATTTCAGGTCCCTGTTGGTAGCGTCATTTGGTAGCGAACTTGTGTAGCGCCTCCACAAAACTCTCTACAATTCCGTAGCACAACCTCAAAAATAGGCATGTAGAATGGGTAGCGTCCAGCATGTGTGTCTCTTTACATAATTCAGCCTCTGTTAAAATTTCAGTAGCACCTGCCTGTGTAATTCATTCTCTGTGTGAATTTTGGTAGTGCATGCCTGTGTATCTGTGCATGCAATTCGGTAGTGCCCGACCTCAAAAAGAATAGGTAGCACCCCATCAAATTTGTAGCGCCTTCATTTCACTGCTTAATTATTTTCACAGCACCTTGTGGAATTCGCAGTGCCATCGCTACACCAATATTAAGAGATTAAGTAGCACTATAGGTAGCAAACTGATAGTATATGTGAATTAGACAATTTTGTAGCACCATAGCACTACAAAATGTTTGTGCTATTTCTGTTGAAGGGATTAACTCTTTGCAACGCACCAAAAACCTTGAGTTGTATGCATTAGAAGCCTGTAAAGCCTATATAAGTGGTAAAAAGTAATACTTCTTCAATCACTTATCCTTGCAAAAAGGGGCCATTCTAAAAAATGGAGCTCACCTCTCACCAATCGCTTCCTCAACTTGACACTCCTTGTGGAAGGAGGAATTCCTTTTTGCACATCAGCATGCTTCCCTTTTGCAGTAACAGGCTTCTTCACTGGAAGTGTGCTTTTCTTGACTGTTGGTTTCTCCTTTTCAATGGCAGCCTCAACCAACTGCTTTTCTTGACTGTTGGTTTCTCCTTTTCAATGGCAGCCTCAACCAACATATTTAGATTTCTCTAAGCCACCTCATCTTTGACCTGTTGCAACTATTCCTTTAGTTTTTTGTTCTGAGACTGAAAGTATATGTTTTTCCTATAAAGGTTCTTGAGCTGCTTATGGAGAGGCTCAACTCTTCTTGCTGCAAATATTACTAAATCAAGAGTGTGGATGTAACCATCCATGAGTTCTTTCATCTTAATCCTGTCAGATAGGCCTTCTGATTTCAAACGAGCCACCTCCTTCCTAGATTCTCTAAGCTTTCTAATCAATCTTTTGAAGGTCTGGTTGCTAGCAGGATTCTTTATGGCTTTATCTTCCAGCTACACAAGGACTACCTCTTCCCTCTCAACAGGATTCTCAATGCCTTTTCCCTTATCTCTCTTCTTCTTTAGAATGGAATCCTTTGGTAGGAATTGTTCTTCAACAACCCCTTTGAGAGTTGATGAACTTGTGAAAGGATTTCTGACCTTTGTGCTAGTTGTTGATGGAGATGAAGAGAAGTGTAGTTTCCTTCATTTCTTGGCTGTGGCTTTAGTAGAGGAAGGGACCTCTTCTAATTCTGGTGCAGGAGGGGGTGAAAGGTATCTCTGTGGAGAATGGTAGGCCTCCCTCTTTGTTTCTGCAACTTCCTTAATGACCTCCTAGTCTTGAGTAGGGGACTTACTCTTTCTTTTCTTGTTGGTTCCTATTGGAGGAGCATTGGTAGATGGAAAAGGACTTGGTATCTTTGACTGAGGAGTGTCTACTATGTCCAACTTCATGTGAGAAGAAACAATGAATTGTTCCCGTGAGATGTTCCTCTTTCTCAGTTATTCTGAAACCAACATTTTAATCAACCCAAAATGAAAAATACTAGTATCCACAGCCTTTGATTTGGATTGAACTCTATCTCACATTTTCCCTATGCTTATCAACAAGTAGAAAGGAATGTTCATTTCATCCTTACCAGTAAAATGAAGCAGAAGCCTTATATGGTACTGGTACAGTGTATTAAACCTCCCCTCACATGTGAATTATCTTTGGATGATAATCAACATCTTATCAAACTCTTCAACTATATGACTTCTTGGTACCCCTTTGGACAGGTTGTTAGTCTGATACTCTGGCTTAAGGAAGTATTTGGAGAATGTTGCATTCAAAGCCATGGATTTAAACCATTTCTCTCATGTAATAGGAATCCTTGTGGCTACTGAAATAGAGGCTTCAAACACCTCAAACTCTAGGTCCCCTACCTTAGTTTTCAGGCCATCAAAACCTAAGGTAAATTTCCTTGCCACCTTAGGATGACCCCTCTGCATGTTTTGGCAGAAAGCAAGGCAACCCACCCTTTGAAAAACTTCTCTAGCCATGGGCTCTGCCTCAAATAAATGCATGTCTACAGAAAAACTTCTCTAGCCATGGGCTCTGCCTCAAATAAATGCATGTCTACAAGTTCAATTCTGACTATAGTACCTCCCTTGTGAGATTTCTTCTTCTAAGGTGTCTCCATAGATCGGGATGAGAGGTCAAAAGTTAAGGTGCAATGAAGGCTAGGAAAACAATTGGAGTCAGAATTCAATAGGTATTGATAGTGAACAATGGATGTCCTTATCCAGGATTCTCCCCTAATTCAAACTTCTTGTTGGCTTTGGAAAACGATGGCTGCAAATTTCCCTCCCTTGACTTCTTACAGATCTTAAAACTGAGGAATAATCATATGGTGAAGGAAACCATTGCGATGATATTTGAAAACCAGGTTGAAAAACACTCTAATTCAAATGATAGAGGAAGCAAGGGAAAAGGTAGCGTAGTTTCAGCAATGGTTTTTTGGTAGCACAGTGCGCATATAAGAGGTAAAGCTTTCTTGGACACTAAAGACTCGGGAGCAGGGAAAATAGATGTCTTACGACTGAAAACCAGGTGATGGTGACTACAGGTATATGTGAAAGAAAGATTGATAGGAAGTATGAGGGAAATGTCCTCTTCCAATTCTGCAAATACGATTACTACAAAAACTCCAAGCGATAATTACTACCTGAAATTGATATGCAGAAGAGGGAAACTATGGGATACCTAGATAATCGATGATAACATGGAGTTCTACAACATTTAGGAGAGTATCACAAGCATCTCAACCTCCAAATCCACCTCATCATCTGACTCTATAACACCACTGCCAAATGGTTCGAACAGGAAGTTTTTGTAGCGTCAAGTTTTGAACTTTTAAAATTTGAAAACTGTTAGCAAGTTCATAAAGATCATATCCTCAAAAGCATATTTTAACTAAACAAGGTGCTAAAAACAAGGAATACATGAAATCAGCACTATGATAATGAATCATGGCAAAGGATGAAGGACATGGAGTGCGCTACAGAAACTCTGAGTGAGTTGGCAATGCTCTTTTTTCAAAAAAGTTGATTTGACCACTTTAAGAGGACAAAGGGACAACATGGCAAGGATACGAAGGCATGAGTGAGGAGAGTGACATGTCAAGTGAAATTGGTCATGGGGTGAGTCAGGCTTAGTGTCAAGTCATGAAGTGGATCAAAACATAAGCCAAGAAAATGAACCTAGGCCAAAACTCTATATGAGGGTCAAAACATAAGTCATGACTTAAGTCTTCATTTATTCAAGGTAACCTAAGTAAATCACACTTTAAGAAAATAAATCAAAATTTAAAAATCTAAAGGCTTGGGAAAAAATAAAAATAAGGGCTAAATACCCAAGGAAACTTAGTGTGATAACATTATCCACTGCCAATCTGTGTTGCAAACTGTCTATTACAACTATGCATTGGAAACTATGCATTGCAGACTATGTGTTGCAAACCCCCTGTTTCTTGATAGATCAAACCCTCTTCAGTTGAGATTCGTCTAGGGTCTAGGTTTTAACCAGTCAACTCATATGTTTCTCCTCAGACGTGGAAAATATTGCAAGTCTTTCATAAAAATCTAGTTCAATTAGCATTGCAAACTGGCGTTGTGAACTTAACCAGCGCGTTGCAAACCCTCTATCTTACACAAAGTTGCTTCAATTTTTTATTATATGCAGTTTTCATCCAGTTGAATTTTTTTTCTATTTTCTCACTTCCTACTTGTAGCCTATTCATCCTCACACTATTGTTGTGCATACATTGTTCAGTCAAGTAAAACCTAGGTTGTGCCATCTCTATAAACAAACTCTAAATTTCATGTTTTTATTACATATCTCATAACAAACTGTCATAAGAGGGTACCAGAGGTTTTAAAAACATTCATTATGGAAAACCAACAAGGAAATAAGATCCACAAAGGGGGAGAGATTGTGAGAGTCGAACCACATGACATGAAACTCATCCATTATGAACCATTTTTCAAGGAATATTTTGAGAGGGTGGGTTTCTTCAATGTTTGTGAGAAAATGCAAGGAGGACATCCTGAAGTAGCTAAGCAGTTTTCACTCAACTTCAGTGGGAAAAAGACTAAGGTGGGGGTGCTAGAGTTTGAAGTCTTTGACAAGTCTAATTCTATAGCCATAGAGATACCTGATTGTGGTAAGAAGTGATTTAAATCCATGTCTTTGAACTCTTCTTTCTCCAAGGAATTCCTAAAACCTAAATATCAATGAGATAACATATCCAAGGGAGTGCCAAGAAGTCACATGCTGGAGTATTTTGACAAGATGCCCAGGGTCATTCAAAGGTACTTCACGTGTGAAGGAAGGTTCAGTATGGTATATCAATACCATATCATATTTCTATTACACTTAACTGGGAAAGAGTCAATGAACCTTCCCTTTTATCTTTTCATGAGTATTGGCAAGATGTCAGATAGAGTCCAGGCTAAGTCCAAGCAAGTGGATACCAATGTTTTTTACTTTGGTTTAATCAAGATGCTAGTACTGGAAGAGTTGAAGAAGAATAACACTGACTGGGAGACTTTCCTAGTTGCATCAGGTTTTCACCCAGATATTGCTCATACACCATAGTCCAAAAGACAAACACCTACCCCTGTTGAGAAGACTGTGCATTCACATTCAAGCAAGAATAGGAAGATTACCAGGAGTGATAAAATCCTTTCAGGTTACTGATAAAACAGTCGAAGATGGTCCCTCGCAACCTCCTGATAGATAAATTTCCCTTGTAGAATAACCTACACCTATGGAGATATCATCAAGCAAATAAATGAGTTTGAAGGGAAAGAAACTTATCTTTTCCCCACTTGTTTCTGCAGAAACAGTCAAATTTAGAAGACCTTTCACCAAAGCAGCAGTTAAACAACATGTTCCTATGGAAGATGGTGCAGCAGAAGCCTCAACTCAAAAAAAGGACAAAGCTCAAACTTCCAAGCATCCCATAGAGATTATTTATATCAACACTCCTCCTCATGAAAGTAATCATACTTTCAAAAGACTTAGGAGGAAACTCAAGGAGGCAAGAAATGAAATTGACAAATAGTTTGAAATATTGTTGGTGGAAAGACATTCTCCCTGTGGAGAATGGTCAAGGTTGACAGATTGTTGATGCACCATGGAAAACTATTCTTCTAGGATGTATGTCTGTATTAGAAGAATGATTTGTCACCCTGAGTTCACAGTAGTGATCGGAGTGGAGAGATTGGTATAGGACATACATATTCACTGAGTTCACAGTAGTGGCCAGAGGGAAAATAGTACAAGAAAACCATTCTTCTAGTACATATGTTTGGATTAGAAGAATGGTCCTTGTAGCCCATGGGGTGGATTTCAACATTTGGGAGAGCTTACATTCTTAAAAGAAACCCTAAACAGATGTATAGAAACCCTAGAAGACATGTCGACTCATTAAAAGAATTAATATTTAAGTATTGGCCTCTAAAAGAAGAAGTCATCCTAGACAGGAGACAAAGAGCACTAGAAATATAGAGCGCTTGAGCTCATTTGGTCATTCACACTCTCACAGCTCACACAAGACAATTTGTGCGCAAGTTTGGAAAAGGAGTGCATTTGCAGCTACTGAATTGCCATTTTGGTCTTGGTTTCTAGTTTATAGACTTTCTATTTGGTGCGTTATTCATGGAGAAAGAGAGATATGATATCTCTTGGTTATCTATTGGGTCTGGTACTTCTTCCAGAATTATTCTATCTATCAAGGTTATGGTGCTCAGGGGTGGTTGTGTGCCTATGGTTGGGTGACAATATTGAGATATTGTCTATGGAAAAATGAGCATATCTCTTTGATTCTGACACTTGTAACATGTGGCTTCCATTAAAACCCCAATAGGTCTATGTAAAATGATTCAAGAATAGAATGCTTGCTTTTCAAAAAAAATATTGAAAGCCTTTGGTCTAGCCATTAGCCACATTCGTCTTCATAAAAGATCTATTTATTTCTTTGATTTTGTTTGCTTGATAGCAAGGTTTAATCCTCTCCTTGGGACCCTTTGTGGTATATACATATAGTTAAGTTAGAACAATTGCATTTATTAAACATTATCATACATGATTTATGCATGCTTTCATTGACATTTAAGGAACGGTATCTTATTTGCTTATACAGATTTATTTCATATCATTATGCTGATGAATTCAATGCTTCTTTTAAACTATTACTTGCATATAAAACTTGTTGAACTATGAATTGACATTATTGGTTCTCTTTATTTTTCTTAGTACATGCTTTCCATTTTTAGAGTGTCCTCTTTCATTCGCATCATTGGGCATCTCAACTAAAAATATAGACCCCAGAGCTAGCAGAAATGCATGGATTCTTGTCAGGCCCAATGGAAGACTTGATCCCCATGGATTCATGTTATCTATTCCATAGTCAACTAAATTGATTAACAAAATGCCTTCTTTGATATTGAGATGGAAGAGAGTGATTTGGCCCCCTCAAAATTTAGTTTGGGTATGAATCCATTACAACCATCTTGTTTTAAAATTCATTGGGACTTTGGAGAGTCTACCATACTTGTATTTACAAAAGTGTTTGTGTTTGCATAAAACTTTGGGAAAACTGCAATTTTGCTTTTCGAATTTTTCTTCAATAATATATTAGCTTATAAATGTGCTAAAATAAATAAAGTGGCTTTTTCAAAACAGATGATAAGGTTTTGGTTTTTGAAAGTTGTCTTAATGCAATTCTTTCTAGGTGGAATCTATAATTTATTAGGTGGTTAGCAAGAAATTTTATGTAGTTTATGGTTACTAAATTTGATATAGTTTATAGTGAATTTAGTTTTGTTGTTTATGTATTCTTTAGGAGAATAATGAAGTGCCTATACATAGAGATTTCATTATAAATGTGCTTTCGAAATTTTTTTGGGTTTGATATTATCAATCATGAATTGTTTTGGTTGGTATCATTTTTCCTTTAATTCTTACATGCATTTAGAATCTACACGGTCTATCATATTTTTTGTTCTAAAATTGGTTATGCTTGTCACAATGTGTGCTTAAGTGAAGGTTTCGCTCTTACACTATAACTCATTTGTTTGTTTCATTGTTTTCCCTTTGGTTATGAAACACATTTGTGATTCTAGAGGGCCTGTGAGATTTGTATTTGAAAAAATGTTTATGCTTGCATGGATGTTTAGACAACTTGGAATTTTGATTTTGAAATGATGTTGTTTGACTAATTTTGAAATGAAAATGGAATATAAAAAAAAAATCTAGACTTAGGTTTGCAATTGCGCAGTTCAGTGGAGGTGTGGTGGAGAGGTTCCTGAACTTGTAGCACCTCCAAATCCCATGGAATTATGGCATGTAGGGGTCTTACTACCACCTTCAGTTGGTGATCGCAACCACAACAATAGTGTCACCCTCCTTCAAGCAAGGATATTACTACCACCTTTAGCTGGTGATCACAACCCACAACAACAATGGCATCCTTCTTTGCAAGGATCTTACTACAACCTTTACCTAGTGATTGCAAGCACATAGTAGTGGCATCTTGAAATTTGGGCCCAAAATAAAATAGTACAAGGAGCCAATCATATTGAGTTTTAGTACCTCCTCCATTATGCATGTGCACTCATAGCCCCTTAATCCACATAGACTTGTTTGGCACCGACACGGTTTTTCCCAACCCATCATTCTCATAACCAAGTGCATCAACAATACTTAGTTCCATAGAGCATTTCCTCATCATCATGCCAACCCCAACAATGGGTAGCCCATTTCTTTTGTAATCTCCCCTTAATGTAACATCTTCCCAATATTTTTCTCTTGGCCTTCCCTTTTTCCTTGCAAGGGTGAATTTGGTCTTTGAGGGTGGATTTACAAGTATCCAAAACAAGGTAAAAGTGAACTACAACACTTTCCCCTTCTACCCATTTACCCAAGTTAACTTTGGAGATCATTTTCACAAGTCTTTTCCCATTTCCTAGGATTCCTAGGAAACTAGGATTAGATAGTCATCCCCATTGAAACAAGATCCCTTCCCTTGAGTGAATTTCCCCTTTCTACACCCAAGTGTCAACCTGTAATGGGTTAGTCCATCCAAGATACCAACATATATGCACCATCATCATCATAATCAATCACATGAAGTATCTCATTAATTAGGCACAAATCATAAATCACATTATAAACCAAGATTAAATGGAAAAGGTATCTGATGCAGGTGTACATTATAATGAGGCATCCAACACGTGCATATATCATAAATCATAATATGAACCATATCAAAGGAAAGGTATCCAATATAGGTATACATCATAATGAGGCATCCAACACAGGGAAAATTTTAAGGATCCATAGTTATCGTAAACTGTTGAAACCTTGGTGAATCTTGCTAATTCTTAAAATCCCAAATATAAAATATTTGGTGATATTTTTGTAAAAATATTCAAAATTCAAAGGATTTTATATATTTTGTATAATGTTTTGGTGATTTTTAGAGTAAAATATTTGTATTCTATATAATTTGGGCAATTTGGTAATTGGTGAATCTTTTTATGCAAGAAAACATCGAAAATTAGCCCATGGGAGAAATTTAGCCCCTAAAATTTTCCCTTATCCAACATGTGCACATAGCAAAAATTAAAACATGAACCATATTAAAGAAAATGTAGTATTCAATACATGTATATGTGTACTTACATCATAAATCATAATATGAACAATATCAAAGGAAAGGTATCCAACGCATGCCATATCATCAATCATATCAAAGCACGAAAAAATCATATTAACCATAATAAGAGCACAATGTTTCATGCAATATCATCATAAATATCCATAGCATCGGCACATCAATAAGCATGTTAGACAATAAGTAGATATATATAATCAATCACACTATCAAGGACTAATGATGCTAACAATCATCAATAATTATTCATGCTTCATGGCCATTATCAAGAATATTTAATGTTGTCATTAAGAAATTTAAATACTCATCATAATATAGACAATCACATAGGAGCTTAGGTCCATCATACTCACTCATAGACCATCAAGGATACATTCATTAAGTCACACATTTTTCCTACAGGAAGTAAATTCCAACAAGGGGTCATCCAAAAGAAGGATTTTGACCAACAATATAAAACACTAGAGGTCTACCCAAATGGTGGCCAATACTTAATAATAATTTACTAAAAGGGAACACATTGTCTGCTACTGAGGCACAATCCAACAACAACTAACCACCTAGATAAACTCAACCAATGTCTATGGGGGATAGTTGTAAGAAATGGCTAGCAATAATCAGTGAAGAGTTAATCACCGATAAACAATAATAATATCTACCCTCGCCAACAATCAAAATTCTTACACATTACTCACATGCATTGTGGGGTGTTACATATAGAAGTCTTGGGTGTATCCATATTTCCATGCACGATGCTCAAGTGCTTGGAATCTCCTCTGAAGATAATTTGTGGGCATAGTACACATGGTGACAATTTGTAATAAAGTTGTTATGGGATATCTAAAGTGCTTGCAATCATTCTAATTCAATTGGATCAATGGCATCCTAAGCTTGTTCATGATTGAATGTAGTCGTTACACTTTGCATCACTAAATTCAATCAAGTAGTTTGTAGGCCATACTTAGAGAGAACCTTTTGATAAACAACATTTATCACAATGGATGAAAAAATTATGGATTAAAACTCCAAATTCGTGACCATCTAGTGGTTCAAAGTGCACCATTTCTCATTTCATAATGTTTGAATGGACTAATTTCACTTTTTCTCGCATGAACTTAATGTTGTGATTTGGATTCATTTGTGTCGTTGAACCTTCAAATTGCTTAATGATTTTAACATTTAAGATTGAACATGTATTGAAATCCATCATTTTTTTTTGTCCAAGATACAAAGTTACTAAGTTGTAACTCTGATGAGAAAATGTCATAAGGCAACACCAGTTCCTAGTACACCAAATGAGAAATATACCAAAAGTTTCCCTTCAATAGAATCATTTTCATATACATTTTTCACAAGACCTATAGCAATGCAATCTCTATGATATGAACATTTGTGTAACAATGTGACTTTTCTAAGAAGAAAAGAAAACCTAGATTCATGTAGAATGTTTTTCTCTACTATTAGAATTGACATAGATACCTCAGTTTGATGTAGATATAAGTCAATGTGATTAAAAATCGACTATGCATCTCATTCAATAAAAGCATCTTTTTCTTCTGACAATGCATTTGCACCTCTTCATGCATGTGGCAATTGAATATCTCCATCAAAAACCTTAGTAAAATTTACAATGACACATCCATGGTTGAGATCATTGTTGTGCAATTTCTTTCTACTTGGGAAGACCATTCCTTCAACAACTTTTAATTCACTGAAAAAAAGATTTACATAGTGTTCAGAGCCTAACATTTCAAAAGACATTTTTGCTACTACACAATGAAAAGGATACAACAAAAATCTATATATATATATAATATATTAAAGTCAATATAGATAAACTATATTCTGCAATAAGAATATAATCAATGTAATAGATAAACATAAACCAATAAAAATGTCATAAGTTAATATAAACTCTCTAAATTAATGTACTCTTTCATATTGATGTGAAAAAATTACAAAAGACTTTTGTAACATTTAAACATTAAATTGAATAAATATATACAAATTTTACACTAGCAATAATCATACCAAATTTATCCTTTATGCCAAGGATGGAAACCTTCCTTTTACAAAGATTCTAGACTTCATCTCACCAATGTAATAGTCTCCAAACTTCATATTCAACCAGACTTTACAAACTCTTATCACAAGAATTATTTTGGTCACCTAAGATCATCCTCAGATGCAAAGGGAGAGCATACACATTTCCTGGATATCCACTCAGACTTTCACAATGGGATCAATTTCTATCACCTCAAATCACATACAAGCGCGGAGTGAGAGAATACTCTATCTCTCGAGACTCAACAACCCGTTGATCAAAATGAGAGTAAGAGCTTTTATTTATAGCTAAACATGTCAGTATCCGATAATAAGAAACCTACAAGTATAGGTTAAAATTTTACCACTATCAGGAATCTATGACACGGATGACTGGTCGATAAATACTTTTAGTAGTGACAAACTTTAAAGGACTAGATTCGAGACATGTGGGACAATGCATGCTATCTTGTCCCTAATCGATCAGGACGACATGTGGGGACCCGAATCAGACATAATACTAAAAGACTATCAAACTCATAGACCTTTACACAGTGGAGCATTATGTTTCCCACGGGGCGAATATATGGAAATCTTACAGACAAATAAATGGTCAACATAATTGGCCCAAAATCTAGTGGAGAATGATCTTTGAAGGATAAATGAGAAAATAGATAAGGATAAATGAGAAAATAGATGAGAATATAGGCCCATGATGCTTCCATAATAGATATTATCCTTCCATGTGGTTTTCCATATTGTGGAGTTCTTCCTCGATCCAAGAAACATCATTGTCATACAAATCTTGAGAGTCTTCAATAAAATCTAGCAATGGGAATAGGTAGTTGTCAAAGCACCTATCAACATCGGATCCTTTCATATCTGGATGCCCCCCTTTGTTGAAGAAATCACTTTCAAACATAGATATAATATTTTAATTATATTCAACTTATTGGTGGATAAAACTCAAAACTTTACCATCTTTCTTAACTGATTTGACAACAATCTCAAGTTGTGATGATCTAAGTTCTTCTAGTTGTGTGTTTGTAGATTTCAGGATGAATTTAAACCAAAGATCTTTTTTAGCAGTTATTTCCATCTTATATTGGAGATGTATAATGAAATCCAACTTCCTTTGAGTCCAGTCATTTCACAAACAAACCTTATCTAACAATATTTATATCCACCCTGTCCATGCATGTTGAGTCAAATTTCTAGCATCTACACATATTATAATCTGGCCTTTTTCTTTTGCTAATTGTTGGATGAGGAAATAGGAATCCCAAGTTAATATTCATGTTCCTATATCACAATATCACAACCCTTGGTTTTCATATTCAATCGAGGTACCATTTCTTCCTATGCTCAATCTTTCTTATGCTTGGGTGAGTCCAAAGAAAGTAGTTCTATCCCATTTTTCCAAGATCGTGATTTTTAAAGGAGATTGCTTTATTTCTTCGATAAGGACTTTATCCATATGCATGCCTACTAGTACTCTTGTCAATAGGATGCACAATTGTAGTCTTTCTTTAATTCTTGTTGTTGAGAGAATCTTGATCCTTCTTTGGTTTATTTCATCAATCTTCTTATTTGCTTCTTGTCTAGCTTCTTTGGCTAGTTCTTGGAGCATAATTAGAGATTTTCCTTTGCCAAAACTAGTCGATCTGCTTCTCTGGTTAGCATATCAACGAGACATTTCAAATATATAGGCTTAAATTAAATATCAAAATCAAAGTTTTCTAACCAAACTGCCCACTTTTGAATTCTAGTATGGCTATCAATTAGTACTTTTTCATACTTAAGCATACATGGTAGGAATTTTAAATGTGTCCTAATTAAGAATCTAACAAGCTTAAGATACAACATGAAATGTTGAAATATTTTTTTCAAAGCAAGTAATTATTTATAACTAAAGGGTTAATTGAGTTCAACTCCTCTAAACGATCCAAAGGAATACCCACAAATTTGTTCCTTCCCTTCAATCTTCTCAATAAACACTCCTCCTCATGCTTTATTAGAGGTGTTTGTTTCAATGATGTATTGGCCTTGTTCTGTAGGGACTGTCAAAGAAGGAAAATTCTTCACCTTTTCTTTGATTCTTTTGACTACTTTAGTGATGGTAACATTCCATGGAGGTGGTGAGTTTTTTAATCTATGTTGCAATACAAAAATATCTTCAACTTACCCTTTGTAAAATTGTCTGAAATAATTCAAACTACCCAAGAATATTTGCAACTGGGTTTTGTTTGTAATCACATCTATAAATTGATAAAACTTTTAAGGATATGGTATTGTAGAAATATATGGCCTTCTCTAATATTAAAACCAAGAAATTATATTTATGCCTTCCCTATTTCCATCTTTGAAGAAAATAAAACCAAGCCATGCTGGAAAACAATTTCATAGAATTTTTAAAAATGTTTTAAGTGTCCCTGGAGATTGGGGTGAATCAGTAATAGAGAAATTTAATCCTTTTTCACCATAAAATGCAAGTGTTATATCAATGTATCATTATCATCCAATAGTTGCATAGTAAATAAACAATGAACAAATGAGCAATCATACACATACACAGTACACCCATGTTTTACGTGGAAACCCAAAGTGGGAGAAAACCA
>CBVK0102136451.1:0-12063 GCA_900067695.1 Picea abies
ACTTACAAGGCTTCTACCTTTGCCTTGGCTTGACTCACAAGATCATATAGCATCTCGTTCCTCCTGACTTTTGATTTGACTCACAGAGGTTGTACGTTCCCCCTGGCTTTTGTCAATACCTCACAAGACTGGTTGTTTCTCCAAATCTCCCTAGCTAGCCTCAGGGGTGGCCCATATGGCCTCTCATTAGAGAATGACTGTCGATGTTGCCAAATTTAACATCCACAACTTGTTTGCTTGCACTATGTGGTGGATTCAGGGTGTTGTAATAATTCTGCTTGATGTTATCAATCTCATGAAAATACAATCCGAACCTTCTTCTTATCATAAATACTTCAGAAAACAATCACCAATGCAAATATCCACATGAACACAATAATGAAGAGATAAACCAGAGTTTAGATTTGGCTATGCTTCAATCATGCAAGCTAATAATGCTAACCCAGAATCTTCATGCCTGAGTTACATTCATTGTTTTAACTGCTGAAAATGAAATTTGCTCCTACCACTTAGTATATGTTTAGGATACAAGAGACAAACTCAATGGCATTCATGTTCCCTAGAAAACAAGTTCCCAAAAAAATATGCAATGTATTCATCTAAGCATCAAGCATCATCAACCAAGGAGCATGATGATGATGTTTGTAGCATCGGACAGGTACTTCCACATTGGCTTGTGTCTAGCATGTGGAAGTTGTCTAATGCCTCTCAGGACTTGGGGAATTCACCTTAGTTAAGTGAATGGCCTTTTAGAATTAATGGAGATTAATTAAGTTAAATGCCTAAGTTTTTGGCATTAGTAACTTAAGTGATTTAAATTAAGTCCTAGCTGTTAGCGACAATTTTTGTCTTGGGCATGAAAATACCCAGGTCTGCAGGTTGCACGGGAAGCGCCCAAGCGTAGCACGGGAGAATCTCTTTTCCGGTTACGAGTCAAGCGAGCGGACAAAGTTTTGTTGTCAGTAGCCAAGATTCATCTACAAAGCTCATCGACAGTCATCGGGTTTTCGGGGCTGTCAAGTTGCCCGGGATTTAGCATAAAAAGTAGCACCCATAGTTCAAGACAAATCTGGGTCGTCCGATCCAATTGGGACAAGTGGCAGCGAGTCGGCGTATCGGGGATCGGTGTTTCGGGAGACAAGGAGCCTCTCATTCATTACAGCTGAAATTGTCGATCGGCGAAATGCCGAAAGCACCTTTGGAGCTGAGCCCACGGTCCTAGCGCCAGGTCACGTCAAGCGAGCCTGTGAATGAAGGCGGCCTCCTTTTAAATAACGAACGCTACCTCGACCATTCATCTTAAGGACACGCGGCGCACATCCGTGCCATGTCAGCATTCAGGAGTTCAAGAGGTCCCAAAGCGCTGAGAGCGATCTTAGCCGTTTGTTTCGGAGGGACGTGTGGCGTTCGTTAGACCCTCCCGGCATTTCGCCCATCGCGATTTTAAAGAGGAAAGACTTACTCCATTAGAAATAGATTGTAACTCATGATTATAAAAGCAAGGCTAGGAGGAGGATGACACTTTTGACGAGAGGTCGAGGTCAAGACACTTGTGTTGAGGGAGTTGACACAGTCGGGACTTGTATGAGATACACTTGTGAGAGACTTTGAGAGGAAGTCACTTTGGTGAGAGACCAAGGTTGAGGATAACAAAGAAGGACTTTTGCTAGTGTAAGGAGTGTAGGAGCAAAGGACTTTTGCTTACACTAGAGTGAGGATATCTCACTGGTTGGGTGAAGAGAGTTCATCCAAGTATTGATGAGAGTGTTGGATCACAAAGGATCCTGATTCAAGATCTTGATAGGTGGAGAAGGACTTTCATCTAGATGTCATACAGGTTAGGGAGGAGAGAGAGTAGAAGCGTCGCATGTGGGTTTCAAAGGACAAAGACAAGAGGAAAGCATAGTGCCGTACATAAGTGGTCATATGGGCTTTCCGTACATATTTGCGGGTCATAGAAGGGAAAGTCGCGGATATCCACAGGTCACAGAAGGGCAAGTCGCGGATGTCTGCGGGTCACAAAAGCGCAAGTCACAGATTTCTTGGGAAACGTGCTAGAACAGGTCGTATAGTAGCACATGAGTTTCCAGTTTTGTCTACAGTGTATACTTCTCTCAGTGGGCCATTATCCTTGTTAGGGGAGCCTGATTTGACCTTAATAAAAGCATCATTGGACTAGTTTTGCCTTCATGGTTTTTCTAGGGGTTTACCCTAAAATAATGGTGTTCTTATGTGCTTGATTTGGTTTCCTTGTTTATGCTTCCACTGCGTGTTTAGTTGATTACTCAGCTGTGCTTTTAGTAGATAAAGTGATTTTATTTTGAGCTAACTGTCGGGTATTGAGTAGAGTGGTGAAAGATCAACATGGTATTAGTGCATACCAAGGGTTGAATTTGCTTGGGAAAATTTCAACATGTTATCAGAGCAAGGTTGCTCTTGGAGGAAACCAAGTGCATATGGTATCGACAGATCTATGAGATTAGAGTGACCAGGGGAGAGATCGATTTCAGATCTAGGGTTACAAGAGCAGATTTGTGGGATCAAGAGTGCTGAAGTGGTTGTTGAGGACTAAGCACAGATCCATAGGAGATCTTAGCAGATCTATGAACCAATAGGCAGAAATCAAAGGACGGATTTATTAGAAACAACAATATAGAGGTAGTTTCAGCAGGGTGGTTTGCTGAGCAATGGCAGGAGGCCGGGCAGTCAACAAGGAGATCTTAGATAGGTGGAGAAGGACTTCCATCTAGAGATCTGAGCCACATGGGAGCACATAGGAGCAGAGATGGACTTTTGCACATGTGTCTGTGTCATCTACTTAGGAGCAATGATTGAATTTTGCTCAATTTCTTGAGCCACGAAGGACAGTGACTCAAGGGGATCTCAAATGGGTGAAGAAGGACGTTCATCCAAAGATCAGAGGATGAAAGATTTATTAGATTCAATGACTCATAGACAGAGCAAAGAATTATTTTTTCTCAAGGAGATCTTAGACAGGGGTGAAGAAGGAATTTCACCTAGAGATCTAATTAGTCCAAAGGAGAAAAGAAGCCATAGGAGCAACCAGAATAGTGCCATGAGCAACAGAAAGATCTGGTAGCAAGGATAGATCCAGGTAGCAGAGGAATTGCAGGTACAGGATTTTACAACAACAACAAAGGTGCTTGGTTGCAAGTGTTGGCTATTTCTCAGTTGACAGAAGACACACAAAATGAGTGAGTAACATCTCATTGAGTGGATGGAGCAGGACTTTCATTCAATTGTGTAGAAAAGGGTTCGAGGAAAGGAGCAAAGGACAACAAGGGAGATAGAAGCTAACCAACAAGATCGAAGGATTGATCTTGAGGTTTGTAGGGCTTGGCTATTTGTTGATTTGTATTTCCTCTAAAGGGCCATTATCCCAGGGCGGGAGCCCTGATTTTATAACAATAAAATCATCACAGATATGGTTTTTTAGCAAGCGCTTTTCCACGGGTTATTTACCCGAGATCACGTGTGCAAATGTGTTTGGTTTTCGTTTAACGTTTCTGCTGAATTTATTGTTAATAACATAACTGTACTATTATTCAATAAATGTGTTTTGCTCGGAATTAATGGTCGGGTGCTAGGTTAAGAGAAATTAANNNNATGTGTTTTGCTCGGAATTAATGGTCGGGTGCTAGGTTAAGAGAAATTAATGCATGAGATCACCAAGAAAGCAACCACCGAGAGCACCACATGATCCCTCAAAGAGAACCATGCTCAACCACTCTCAAGCTCAAAAAAATAAGGTGTGTACCCCTGCAAATATATCTTTACCACTCAGGTCAATGAGGGGTAACAGTACCCACCCTAGTTGGATAAGGTGCAAACATGTCTCTCGATTCCAATGAAACAGTCAAATGCCCATTACTACCATTTTCTCTTCAACCTTAGATGTTAGGATAGCTTCAGCTGATTACACTCGGGCTCCCCCCAGGATTACCTTGCTAGGTCATCTCAGCCCCAGGTGCTTCTAAGAGGACATCAAACTTTGCATTGATTAGAAAGAAAAGTAAATAAAATAAAGTGCACATGGAAGAGGAGTTGCAACAACGGAGCTGCAGCACAAAAAAAGGAATCACAGCGATGTGGGTTGCAGCAACCGGAGCTGCAGCACAAAAAAAGGAATCACAGCGATGTGGGTTGCAGCAACGCAAGTTGCAATAACGTAAACTACAGCAACAGAACTACAACGTGAGAATAGTAGTGAGGTGAATGTCAGCAATTAGGAGTTGCAGCACATCTGCGATTATAACTTCACGAAAATAGAACCAATGCAGAATTGCAATTTAAGAGTGCTAATTCTTAACAACAAGAAATCAAACATCAACCACACACGAATTGCAATAATTGTTCTACCAGATTTTGGAATTGCAGTAGATTGAAAAATAAAGCAGCTACGAAATTAAATAAACAAAACTGAATGGTTAAATCCTATGCTAATATAAAAGCAATACCTGACTAAGGAGGGGGCCCTACCTCCTTAGACAAGGCACTTAGCTACAAAATCAGAACCACATGATCACCAACACATCAACACGCGAATGAAAGCAGGAACAGAAATTATTTTGCATAAGTTTGAAAGTACTATAACAGTTGAATGCTTATTGCTAGAATAATTTCCTCCCCCTTAGCTCCGGGGAAGCTGAGGTTTTTATACAACATGACTGATGTCTAAAATTATACAAAGTGACGGATGGACAACCGTGAGAATCCGACTGTTCATCCAATTACATTGATTTTGTCCAACTTTAGTGAGAATCAGAGGTGTGCTAACTTGATAGGCAAATTGATTTCTCTTTTAGTCATCTACTTGCCTCCTGTCGCCTTCCCTCATGAAGATCATTTCGCAACTGTCGACTACAGCATTGACTGTTGTGTTGGTGAGCTTTATTTAGAGTCGCAGCAACGAAAAGAGTACTTGGAGTTGCAACGATTGTTTGGAGTTGCAGCAACAACGAGTGCCCTTGGAGTTGCAGCAGTTGGTTTGTGCCCGGAATTGCAACAACTTGGAGTTGCAGCAGAGAGATATTGCAGCCACTTTGAAGAGTTGCAACTATTGTTTTACTCCTGTGTAGCAGTATTAGTACATGAAAGTAGCAAGTTTTATTAAGAAATATACAAAAATAGCATAATAATGGCATATGGGGAAAGATTTGTACTAATTGAGGCAACACTAGATAAGGAGAGTATCAAAAGGAAGTGATTAATGGAAAAATGGTAAGCAAAAAGGTATTAGACGGGTGTTGAAAGTATGCCAACTTAGACACCCGTCACGCGTCATACTATTGATTCATGGGGCAGGAGTTAGGGTTTTGGGAGGTGAAAGTGGGTCGAGTGGAGTGAGGGTAGGACTTGAGGGTTGTGTCCCAAATGATGGATGAGAGGCAATTGTACTTAGTAGATGCAGAATCAATTAAGGAGAACTAGGTCTCAAAGGGGAGCATCTAGCGGAGGTGGGTAGAAAAGGTGTCTGGGTCCCGCTCATCGAATCAAAAAGTAATATGGAGTAGGCCCTTGAGTGGGTGGTAGGACAAGGGGTGTCAACCCGAAGAGAGAGGGAAAGAAGAGCATAGTCCACAAGGGGGATGGGGGAAGCAGAGAAGTGACGAATAAAGGGGAGTAAGTTCTAGCTAGAGAGGACATAATCAACAACACTCGCACCTCTGCCATGAGGCCAACACATGAAAAAGCAAGAATCTGGGAAACATGAGAGCCAGTTCAGAATCAACAACTCTTGGGATTCCCCTAAGTGCAAAAGGTACCGACCATAGGCTGTGAAAGGCCCCAACGCATCGTTGGACATCCGATAAATCTCCACTGACTCTAGATCTATCTCTTGGATGCAAAACACGTCCTTTGACCGGTCGTAGAGAGGAATCTAGAGGGCTCTGGTGCGGGAGTTGAAGTCGCCTAAAAGGATAACCTTCAAACCTCTGCATATTAGGTGATGTCACCATACAAATCTATAAAGGGGTCCCCATCGAGCCCATTATGAATAGCATATGACAAAGAAGTTGCAAGGAATTAACAAACTACAATGAACCTGAACACACATAAACCTGGCAAACTTATCCACAACCACTAAAGAAATCATGCTCCAGAGGGAGTCTCTAATTAAACAAGAAACTCCACCTAAACCTCTGATACCCCCCAAGCTCCTTGTCTCCTATCTATAGGTTGAAAACTAATGATATCCTGTAATGTCCGGGAGGGGCCAAACAGGGTTCTTGTGCGTCCCAGTGATGAATACGATGCCCGACAACCTAAGAGCATCATATAGTAGACCCAACTATGACCAGAAAGACCCATTGCCATTCTAATAGCTAATAGGAATGCATGCACCCTGTCACCTCTCCCAACAGGCCCGTCATTTCGAAGCCCCAAATCAAGATTCCCACCCAAGTGGAAAAGAGTCACGTATAATTTCTCTAAGGTTCTTGATGATTGCCATTTCCTTGCCTAGCATACTGTTGTAACCAATCCTTGGAACAATTGAACTCTGCAACATGTGTTCTGGTGAGATCTTCACTAAGAAATATCTTACTAGGAAGAGAAAATAGCTTTCGCTTAGCTCTAAGAGCCCGAAGTCGATCAGCCACAGACCTGAATTGGAGAAAGAGAGTGGAGCCAGACCCAAGCCAAGCTCTATCAAGGGTCACATTGAGGAGATCCAAATTATCCCTAAGAAATAAGGTTCCCACTGCCATGGGTTCTAAGGATGGAAGATGTAGAGGGAGCCCTCTCACTTTGAGGCTCAATTCTTGTGCCCACCTAGTACGTTCCTCCATGAGTTTAGCCTGTACCACCTCCTCAACTGCAACTAGAAAGGGGCTTCATCCCTTCCTCTAACTACTTGTGCTCATGAGTTGATATGCATTATCGTTTCATGTTTTTCCTCTTCATTTTCTTCTATAACAAGGATGAAACCACATCATCAAACTTTAATTTGGTTGCATTACTCCCAATAGCTACAACCAAACTATCCCATGAATCCAACAAAGAACATAGTAAACTAATGCACTTATCTTCATCAAAAATTTTAATGTTGACAAACAACAAATGACTTAGCACAGTATTGAAGGCATTTAGATGCTCTGTCACCAAGTCTCCATCATTCATCCTCGAGAGGTATAGCTTCTTCGAAGGAAAAGTTTATTTACCAGGGACTTTAACTGATACAAAGCCCCTAACTTATCCCATAACGCCTTGGTTGTAGCTTCTCCCGAGACCTTCAGTAACACTGAATCTGGAAACACAATCGAATTGTGCTATTTTCCTTCCTATCCAACTTCATCCAATCTTCCATCAACATACCCATAGGTGCAATACCAAGATCCACAGTGACCCATTGTTCTTTGTCTACCAAAAGATCCTCCATCTTCAGCTTCCAAAGCTCAACTTTGCCCATTAAATTTCTTGATCTCAATTTTAAAACTGCTCACCATTCTCTTTCACCACAAGAATGACCACTGCAGAGCTCCCACTAAAACCAGGCTTATCATAGACCCAAGATAACTGAACCCTTAGCATCAAAAGCATCCCCTTAAAGACAATAATTGCTCTGGTACCAAATGTAAGCTTTAAACCTTTACAATATAGCAATGCACATACAAAGTCTTTATAAAACAGAAAGGAGAACAATAGCATTCACACATAGTACTCAGAAATTTACTTGAAAAGCCTTAACTGGGAAAACCAGCAAATGGCAAATGTTTAGAGCCAAACCTCTAACTCTCATTGTATTAAATTCATCATTTACAATACAATATATATGATTCCACAACATCCAAAACCTTAATTTGTTAACCCCGATTAGATTCCTTAACCAAAATTATAATACAATGGGTCGAAAAACCATTGGCCAAAAAACCACCCAAAAAAGAACCAAAAACAAAACACCAAGAAAGGGGCCTATCGGCCTCCCCTGTGACCCCCCCAACACATGGGGCTAATCGTGCAAAGAATATAACACATACCCAACAATGTTGGCCTAGCATTGCAATCCTTCTACCAATACCACTTGCTACCACCACATAAAGTGTCTTTTACTTGAGATAAGACTTTAAGCTCTTTAAATGTGAAATGAAAAAAAATGGGAGGGTCGTCTACACCCTTAAATGGTAGAAAGTGCACCTACAAACCCTTTAACTTACGAAGCCAAACAACACTTGAAATTGAAAAGAAAAGTATATTTCACTTGAAAATGATGAAATGACATTATATTTCATTATGTGATGAAAGATGAGTATATTATATTGACAGATGATTATATTTCCCTAGATTAAGTCATTATCTTTTGGTTTATACCTCATCGTTTCATAATAAATGGCTTAATTAGGCCTACATTGGTACTTTATGGCTCGTTAAGTCATATTAAGCCATCATTAGGCAATTTTAGGCTAGTTTAAAGCCAATAAGACCGATATTTAAAAGGCCCTCAACTCAGAAGTGTTAAACATCCCCGTTTAGACCTAGATTAGAGCCATTTCAGATGTGCTTTAAAGATGGATTTAGATTTTACATAGTTAAAATGTCAAAATTAGAGCCCCATTCCTATATGGCACAAATTTACATAAAAATAGTATAATTGATTTACAAAATGGGTCTCAAGTAATTCACAAAGTGAATTCATTTAGTCATTTAGAAGGAATTTGGGACATTGGGGCACAACAGAAATATAGTGTACATTTCACAAGAATGAAGTCACAAATGAGAATGCTTAAGCAGCGGTGTTCATCAAAGCAGCCAAGTTGATGTTGGCGTGATTATTGGAGTTCAGCACAAGATGGCCCGAGATTGGATATTTGTCAAAAAGTTGATATTAAGTATTTTTGTTGAATTGTACATTCAAGGTTGTTTACAGTTTCACTACAACTACACAGCAGACAATATCACATGATATCTATAAGATCAAAATTGTGGTCTTATGTGAGATCCTTAAACAACCTTAGATTGTATGGGTATACTTCGAAACCTAATTTTAATTTGTGCATTCCTTAATATCTGAAATTAAAAAATATTTGGCATATAGTTTTTCCTCTTTTGTAAAAGAAAAAGGAGGACAGGTGGCACTAAACGAAATCAAACTTCAAAAAGCAGACAAAAGTCATTGATGTATGATACTTGAACAATTTTGCAGATACAACAGAAAGAAGAGGAAAAATCAGCACAATCTTCCAATGTTTCGTTCTGCAATAAGAAAATGTTTTATTTGTTGACAATACAAAAAAACTCTTGTTGGAATGAACACACAGCATTGAGCAATCAGCAGATATAGAATTATGTAAATGATGGACACAAACAACCCAGTTTTAATATGGGAAAATGTTGGACACAGAAAACTTAGTCTTCCACACTTCCACAACAAATAATAAAACAATGGCCTCCAGGACAGCAAGACAACAGAAAACTTTGCCTTTCAATACCAAAAACAATAGCAAACAATGACAGAATTTGTTGACTTTCACATACCTCCAAATGCCTCTTTTGCCTGTGGGTGCTTGCACTTATCAGGATGTACCAATAATGATATCTGATACAAATGAAACATCAATTTAGTCAGCAATTGTCAATAACAGATCACCTGCAAAACCCTATTACATTAATTTGCATTACAACATCAATTATATTTTTAAATCACACAAGAAATTTAAATTTCTTCACTTTGGCTTGATTGAAAATCTCTCAGACTGAGGGGTGGCAAGTGCGGGGGTATCATTCTTGGTCCCGAGGGAAACACGGAAAACCCCTTTGAATGGGGACTGGGTAAAGCTTCAAACAATCAAGCAGAGGCTTTTGGTCTATTTCAAGAGTTGAGGATCATCGATGACTAGCATATCAAGAACATAAATGTCATCGGGGACTCTGCTCCTGTCTTACCGGAAACCAGGGGGTCGAACTCGGGATCCGCGGATCCATGGTTCAGATCCGGATCCAGACCTGGATCCGTCTGGATCAGTGTGGGATTCATTAGCCAGCCGTTTCAAAAAAATCTGGAGCCGTATCGTGTGTGCTGGAGACGTTTCAGCGGAAGAGAAAGCGGATCCGACTTTTTTGGAGGTGGACCCAACGACCAGAAACCTGACCACGCGTGGATCCCGAAATTAAGTTAAGTTTGGCACCTTGCTTTTGTTTTTGGCAGTTTCGTTTAGGGTTTTGGCACCCTGCCCCACTATAATATGATCGCTACCCCACTATCAAAACACAGGGAGCAACTGTCAAAATCCAAGACTTTTTTAATTTCTAAGTGTTCAGAGCGTCTGTTCTAACATGACTGACTATTCAAAGCGTCGGTTTCAAGAGATTCTGAGTGCGTAAGAGGGTGAGTGTTGTAAGACAGTGGGACGGCAAGGGTTTCAAGAGATAAACAGCGACAAGAAATGACAAGTGCGTAAGAGGGCAAGTGCTTCAAGAGATAAGCAGTGAAGGATATCAACGCAGCCAGTGACCACTGACAAGGAATCGGGCAGCCAGCTACAAGGAATCGGAGGAATCAGGCTACAGTCTGAAGTTGGAGATAATTTTTTAATTTTATTAAGTTTATATATATATAAGTTTACGCCGTAGTTTTTCCCTCTTCCCTGAGTATTAAGTGACGGAGTTTTAATTTTATTAAGTTTATAATAATAACTTATATGATATATTATATATAATATATATATTTATATTTATAAATTTAAATTTATAAAGTTTATATAAGCCTAAATATATATATATACACGCTTATATAAACATTATAAAATTAATTTTATAAATATAAATATATATATATAATCACTTTGAAGTTTGAACTGCTTATCAATTTAATATTTATGAACTTCTTAAATAATAATATGAACTGCTTATAAATTTATGAACTGCTTATTTAATAATATAATCACTTTGAATGCTTATAAATTTAACAATCACTTTGAACTGCTGCTTGATTTTCAGGATTTTCCAATAGTATGTAGGATATAATTTTTGCATTATCATTTGTTGGAATTCCTGCGAACTTCTATTAGGCAGTCAACCATGTTGCCCTTATTGCTCATTGAAACTGCCCCACTATAGCTGCAGAAATCTTCCTATTTACAACATTGCAAATGTTATCCAATGCATGTTTTAAGAAATCTTCCTATTTACAACATTGCAAATGTTATCCAATGCATGTTTTAAATTTTAAGTATTCCTGTGTTTCAAAAATTCAAAAAAATGTGTCCAATTGCCTTAGCTAGTTGTCCAGTTTCTTGGTGTTGAGGTCCTTCCTCCTTTGCCTCCACAGTCCACTTGATTTGTAACATTATGATTCATTATGATAGGCATTATGGGACTTGGGTCTTTGAGATGTGACTTCAACCTAGATAGTAGATTGGCATTAAAATTGTTGCCTGGTCCTGTGGAAAACAGATTTCTCTAACTACTTTAAGGCTGACCTATATTAGTCTTTAGACAACATTAATGGAGTTGGTAAATTTATGGAAGATAAGTTATTGAACTCAATAAACTATATTGAATTCAATAACTTATCTTCCATAAATACTTGCAGCTGTATGGAATTCTGATATAATTTTTAACTTGTGCTTGAACTTTGAAGGTTTTTGTTTTCCCCTTTGAAAAGTTGAACCTTGCCAATCCTTTTCTAAGTCTTCTACTTTCCTCTGCTCCAACCTCCTCGTTCAAGCACTTGGATTTCTTATCCATCTTTTCCAACATTAAATAACCATCATTGAGAGAAACAGTGTTGTTATCTCAACATCAAAATATTGCGAAGTATCAAAACAATAAATATCCTCACGACTGTTTAAGAATCTGTTTTTTCCAAGATTGCAGTTGTTTAGAATGTGAAATCTCTCATGCTAGATTGCATAAAATAAAGAAAGGGTTTTTGTTATCGTCTCTTTTACCGAAAAATTAAAATAAATTGCCTTTTAAAATGCTAAATCTTCTTTTTTTAAAGAAGTATATGTTGAAAAACTGATGCATGTAGGTAACTTTAAAATATTTACAACATACAACCAACATACCAATACATCTCTGCATATATGAGGATCACTGAAA
>CBVK0102136460.1:0-26219 GCA_900067695.1 Picea abies
GAGATCGGTCTCGGCATTCCTGCTGAACCGCTCTTCCGATCTCACATCAATATTATTAAACATATGCATAAAACCCTAATACATCAGTCAATAGCTCAAAGAAATTACAAAAACCTGCAATACAAGATTGGAGAAAAAGACAAAACGTCCTATCGGGCTAGTATCCACAAGAAAAGGAAAGTTTCTAGGAGGATTTCATCCAAGCCATGTAAGTGAGGTGATGTGGCTAGGGGGTGTCCAGACATGTGGGTGCAGTGAGAGCCAAGGATGCATAATGTTATCTGTAGGTGTCTTTGTAGAAGGCGAGCTATACCTGTCAAGGATGTATTTTTTTCAAGCCCGTTCTTGCCTTTATTCTTTTATTTTCTTTTTCTTCTTATTTTTCTTTTTATTCAAGAGCTTACCAGAGGACATTGCCTTGGCATGGTGACCAGAGCTGATAGTGTTACCCATAAGTACTTTCATAGAGATGAGAAGGCTACCTCGTGATGAGACCCTCTTTCCCTTGGCCATGTGACCAAAGGTCATTTCCCTGGCGTGGTAACCAGATGGTGGCAATGTCATACTGTTAGGTACCCATGAACCTAATAGGCTGGCTCGTGATGAGACCCCCTATCCTTTGACTAGGTCTTGTTTGTTATTTTTCGAGTCCCTCTTGTTTCTTGCTGAGAGGACTTTTATTTCCTTCTTCAGGATCCCTGGGCGAAGCATCTTGAGGTTTCATTTTTAGGCTTTTGTCATTTACCAGCCGCTTTTACCTTCTAGGCCTTTAGCCCCTTCTTCCCATGAGATAAGGTGAAATCCTACAAATAGGTCAACCCAATGCCCAAACAAGGGGAATGGGATAAATGAGCAGGAGATAAGATGAAATAGTGGTGCTATGATGGGAGCGGACGATGGATTTTCAGAAATCCCCCCAGTGGAAAACTAAGACCTATGGGCACAAGCTTGCTAGGGCACCCTGTCAATTTCCCCAAGCATGGTCAAGTGGGCTAATGTATGATCCAAGCAGTTGTTAGAAATAAAAGGAATCAGATGCATATATTTAAAGGTTTCAATGATCAAAAGTGACACATACCATGATACTTGGACCGATTGTCTCATGGAGTAGGAACCTCTTCTGATACAAGACCAAGCCGATGGTGATGGATGTTGTTGCTGTTGACAAGACAAAGTTGATGGAAGAAGAAAAGGATGGGCCCTCCGAGCCATGCTCAGGTCAATCCTACTCTTGGTACTCCATGTCTAGGACATGTGGGCCTCGAGACATGATCTCCTAGTTATCCCTAAAAAATAGGGATAACATCTGGTTCCAACATGGGGACATGTGCTCACCGTAGAGTGCATAAGAACCTCAACACATCTGGCATAACCTGCAGACCTGCTCAATCTCGATAGGGACATCAGTAACAAAAATGGGGTAGTAATACCACCCCATCATACATATAGATACATAAATAAAGCAATCATAAATGTGAATATAAAGTGAAGTAATTACCTGTTGGCTAGATGTTGGTGTAGTTAAACAACCAGTGAAGCTAATCCAGCAACATCCCACAGTACCTACCTTTGTGCTTCATCATAAACCAAAATAGTAATAAGTCAAGAACAAAAATAACATGGGTTAGAACATGTATCAGATCATCGGGAATCACAAATTCTAACTCATGGAGGCAGGTGGGAGGGATAAAATTATGCCAAGTCAATCTTGGAGGAAATTACTCAACCCACTTCAGAAAGGCGTCATGAAAAATCCAAGGTTCAGAACACTGACTCAAAGGGTCGGAAAATTGGCTACCTAGGATGTTCTCATACTCTGAGGTCCGGGAAGGGATTGACAAAGATGTATCAGATGACTGGAAAATCCTCAAGGGAATATTGAAAATCTGAGATAATAGGTTGAGCCCCTCTTGTATAAATATTTGTATTGTTTCCAGTAGATAAGGTTATCTAAGAGGGAGTTATCCAAGAGAAAAAAATCATAGGAGATAGGGAGAGAATCACAGAGAGATGAGACTCAGTTGTAGCTCAGACTCCCATATTGTAATGAACATTCTGCCATTAATAGAAAATGACATTTTTTCCTGTTATCAATTTATTTGTAATGTATATTTTGTGTTGAATGTCATGTGTATGCATTTGTATTGTAGATGAATATTAGAAATCCTCTTCAGGGATAGAGATATAATTTTCTATCTATGAGTGTGTCGGGTTAAGTCTGGTTCTCTAGGATAATTGCAAGGAGTGTGAGACAGAGGGTGTAAAATTTGTGAGCTGACACAAGGAGTGCATGTATGAACTCAGTGGAGTCAGAAGAGAAACTGCTAGGAGAGAATACTAGGTTGATTCACAGACTCGGGAAGAAATTTTAAGGTGGTTAAGTACCTTGTAAAGAAAGACTATGTAGGAGGAAGCACAACTCAGAGTTACTGACCCTTTGAAACACACTGCCATGATGGCATAGAGAAAGTATGAGAGAATGCAAGAACAACACATTCTGAAGTGTTTGAATCCTCAAGAGAATCCTAGGGTTATTGAACACTCGAAGGAATGAAGGATTTGCGAGAGTGCATCAACAAAGGAAAGGAGATGCCTTAAGATGCTCAAATAGGCTAAGAGAGAAGTCATCGAAAAGCTTGGTTGAGTGCAAGGAGTGCACCAAGGAGACTATGAGTTAATATTACAAGCTCAGGAGGAAAAGAGAGAAGTTTCCAGGAGGGCATGAGGAAGGACACAGAGAAGCAGTGAACCTTTAAGGATTTCAAGCCGAGAAAAGTCACATAAGTGCCTATGCAGAACTCTACAAGGAGTGTAGAAGAGGTTTGAGAATAGCCTAAGTCTTGAAAGCAGGAATTTTTTCTAAGTGTGCAAAGGAGTTGAGGACTTGTCGAAGTCTCGAAGACCATAAAATCGTCCATCGTCCAGGTAGACAGGTGGAAGTAGATATGAGACTTCGAGGATTTAGACTTTAGAAAAATTTCAAGGAGAGAAATTCAAAATTCTCGAAGAGAAAAGTGTCGAGTGATTCTGGACCGTTGGATCTAGGAGGATTCATGGTGGAGATCCACATATTTCGAAGGAATAAACCTTCATAGAAATGTCAAGGAGGAGAATATTCAAAGAGTTGGGGGTCGAAGCAATCCTAGTCGTCGATCGAGGTAGGATGCATGGTGAGAAATCAACACTTCACTGATTAAGAAATCGGGAGAATAAAAGTTGAGAGAAGGAAGGACTCAAGAATTCCGAACGTGAGATTTGATATCAACTGTCAAGCGCGAGGAGAAAGTTGACCGTAGATTTGGTCTTGAAGAATTCGTCGATTCGAGAATCGATAAAAAGGGAGCAAGCAGCTCGCGAAAGTTCCAAAGCATGGAGTTGCGAAGGGATATATCCCATGGTCATAGCCCATGGTCACATCAAAGGGGAGTCTAACATCAAGAGCTAGCACCTGTTGGCGTTAAGATTTGAAAAGGGTAGAGGAGAGGGTCTGCGGTCGCCACACAACCTATGCCGAGAAGGTGGAAGGGCTTGTGTCAAGTTAATCTAGTTCCCATAAGGATCCTGAAGATCCATTCAGCTCGGTGACTTGAACAATACTAGACCAGGAGTTTGAGCAACCCACTCAGGAAGGAAGAGGGAAAGGGAAGGGGGTGGGGGCTGCACCGTTAAGAGAAGTCTTGGAGCTGCAAAGGTGAGAAGGGTTATCTGAAAACCCTAATTAAGTATGCCCTCACAAATGAAATAGGTTGATCCGTATTTTATGAGCAGAATGAAATGACTATAGATTATTAATAGGTGCTTAACACAAAATAACAAAGATACAGTAAAACTGGTTTTCTATTCAATAAGGAAATAAGCTGAAACTCTAAAATGCAGAGATCTGACGGTTGCAATCATTCACAAGAAGATCATTACAATGAGGTTTTGAAGGCATTTTTACAATAAACAGGAATGATAAAAACCATAGACATCCAAAAACCTAACCCTAAGAGATAAAGCGCCAAAAGTCATGTGGGCCCCATCTAGGTAAGTTAGTACATCAACTTCCCGGGGTCGTAACTTTTGCATACGATCTCCGTTTTAGGCGTATGGTAGCATGTTGGAAAGGTATCATCGAGAAGATTAATTTTGGGGGTTCACTCATTCTTTTGACTATCATTGAGAAGCTCGATCCTGAAAAACCTTCATTTAGTCCCTCAAAATGGCCCCGGAAGTTAAAACTGCTAAAAATAGTAAATTGCCAAAATTGCCAGAAAATTGTTTTGATCCAGTTGGAAAAGGTGGGTGGCCACCAATATCCACCTGGATAAATCCTCCCTCATTAAGAAGAAATGGTCTCCATTGCATTGATTTCCCCCATTATATGAGGAAATTTCTATTGAATTTGGCCCCGGGTGAGCCACTTGCCTTGGTGTAGGAGTTGCCCTACTTTGACGACTCGATAAAGTTGTATCCTTTGTTGTCGAGTGCCCTTGATCTGTGTGTCCACAATATGATCGATGGATGTCTATTGTATACAGTCAGGGTTGAGATCTATTGGTTTCAGTTGTTCTATTACATATGAGGTGTCCAATAATGGTGGGAAATAATGGCAAGTGCAACCAAACTTTGTCGCCCACCAGAAACTTATGTGGCACCTGACGTTGATCATGGCGCTGATTGTACTTGTCATTGGACTTCTGTCAGATATCCTGAACTTCTTAGCGAATGTGTTGGATCTGTTGAATTAATCGGGTGGCTTTGTCAGCTTCAGTTGGAGTAGGAGATCAGTCGGTCGAGGTGACCGCAAGGGGAAGTGAAACATCTATGGGACCCAATGGTTGGAATCGAAACCCCACCTAAAAGGGGCTATGGCCGATTGAGCTATGCAGGGCTTGGATGTAGCTATGTTTGACATAGGGAAGGCTATCATCCCATGTGTGAGGGTGCTTTGAATTATACATGAGAAGGATATGCACAATCATTTGATCTACAACCTTAGTTTGGCCATTTGTCTAGGGGTGGAAGGCCATGGATTTGGTGAGCTTGGTGTCCAGCAGTGACCAGAGGCTCGACCAGAATGTGCTGAGAAATCGACTGTCCTAATTTGAGACAATGGTTTGTGGGATTCTCAAATGTACGCAGACTCACTCAAAGAAGAGCTTGGCAGTCGCCTTTGCTGTGATGTTATTCTTGCAGGCAACCATAATTGCCATCTTAGAAAAGTGATCAACAACCACAAAAAAATAGTCATTTCCCCACTTGGTGGATGGTAGGCCTAACATGTAGTCCATTGAGATGGATTCCCATGGCCTTTCAAGAGTAGGAAGAGGGGTGTGCAGTCCCTATTTCTTAGTGGTCAGTTTGGCAATAACGTAGGTAGTGAAGGATTCGATATACTCGCTGACCTCCTGTCGATGTTTCGGCTAGTAGAAATGTTTCTATAGCATTGCCACTATTATTTCAATGTCAAACTTTCCTGCCACCTGACTGTATTGGGCTTCCTAGATCAACTTCGCTCGCTCACTTGATGGAACACAGATATGGCCCAGATGACACAACAACCCATCTCGAAGATGCAAATTATCGACAATTGCATTTGCACCCAACATTTGGTAGGCAGAGGAGAAGTTCAGGTCTATCTCATAGAGTTGGGGTCATCCAGAGGTCTCATGGCTGCAGGAGTCTAGCACCGTGGTGAGTGCCACAAATGGTGGTCTGCTGAGGCAATCAGGGACATTATTGGTGCTTCCTGTTTTATACTTGATGTTGAGGTGGAATTGCTGCAAGTATGTGGACCACTTTTGATGGCGATCATTCTGCAATTTTCCTTATGTCTGCATGAACTACAATGGCTTATGATCTGTGTGGATGACTGTCTCCTTCCCAACAATGTAATGTCTCCACTGGAGAAAGGCTTGCACAATGGAGTACATTTCTTTGTCATAAGTAGGGTACTTATGGACAACATCTGATAGTGTCTCACTATGATAGGCCACAGGGTGGCCGTGTTGAGTGAGAACGACGCCCACCGCATAGTCTGAAGCATATTTGTCGATCTCAAAGGGTTGTTGTAGGTTTTGTAGTGAAAGTACTGGGGATGAGCACAAGTGTTGCTTCAAATCCTCGAACGCTTGTTGTTGGGACTGGCCCCACACAAATTTCACCTTACCACCACCCCTGGTTATTTGGCTGAGGGCCCATGCAATATGGGAGAATCCTAACACGAACCTGTGGTAGAAATTAGCAAGGCCCAAGAAGATCTGAAGCTCAGTGAGTGTGGTCAGGGATGGCTAGTCATGGATGACTTGGATCTTGGATGGATCCACATGTACACCATGTTGATCAATTATGTAGCCCAGGTAATGGACCATGTCCATGCCGAACGAACATTTTTCCAAGTTGGCATATAGCTTGTGCTGCCACAGGGTGTGTAAAACATATTGAATATGTTGCAAGTGTTCGGCCCAAGTATTGTTGTAAATGAGAATTTCATCCAGATATACCACTACAAAAGTATTGGTGAATGGTCGCAGGATATCATCCATCATCCTCATGAAAGTGGATGGAGCATTTTTCAAACCAAAGGGCATGTCTAACCATTCAAAAAGGCCTTCCTTTGACTTGAAGGTGGTTTTCCATACATCTGTCTGTTCTATCAGGACCCGGTGGTAGCCAGACTTCAGATCAATCTTACTGAATTATTTGGCCCCCGTGAGTTGATCAAGGAGGTCGTCAATTCAGGGAATCAGGTACTAGTTTTTTACTTTGATTTTATTCAGAGCCTGGTAATCAATGTTGAGTCGTCAGGTTCCATCTTTCTTCTGTACTAGCACGATTGGGATCCCACAAGGTGATGAGCTGGGATGAATGTGCCCCTTGTGGAGCATTTCTTGGATATATCGCTTGATCTCCTCATTCTCTAACATGGAGAAGTGATAGACTGGCCCATTGGGCACCGGTGTGTCGAGGGTTAGATCGATAGGGTGCTTGACCTGCCAGTGCATAGGTACCCTAGTAGGTGAGGAGAATATATCTGAGTATTCTTCCACAATCTTATATACTTGCTTCTGATGCATGGAGAGGTCGACCATAGAGACCCTGGATGTGGTTGTGATATTTCTTTTATTCTGAGAGAAAATCATGAAGAAGACAAACTTCCCCATATGAGAGATGAACTTCCTGCATTGCTTAGCAAAGATCAAGGAAAAAACACTAGGTGGGATTGCCTTGGGTATCTTGTACAATTTCTTGTTTAAAGTAATAATAACACTACGAGGCCTAGACTCATATACAACATGATGTTTCCATAAATAAGGTTGGCCCAAAATAACATCACAAAATTTGAGAGGCGAAACATCACACAATACCTCGTCTTTGAAGGGCTTGATGTCGTATGACAGTCAACACAGTTGGCTGACGCGGAGATCACTTCCTTGGCAAAGCCATCCAATGGTGTAGGGTTGTGGGTGAGACATTGTCGACAGGGCCAACTGCTTGATGACCTTTGCTGAGATGAGGTTCTTCTAGCTACCGCTATCAATGATGAAGTGTAGCGGGGTGCCTTTTACCCACATATGTGAATGGAAGAGGCATTCTCCTTCTTCTAGCTCATCTGGTTCACCAGGATGGATCTTGGTGGTAGCAACGGTGGCATTGGGTTCTGTGTCAATGATCCATCTTCCCCTTTATGTTTCTGACTGAGAGTCTGAACCCACATCTAATTCAGAGGATTTCACTTCGGCCACCAATGACTTCTTTGAGTGACAATCAACAGTGTTATGCCAAGGGCTCTTATGGAAGTCGCACCACTTTCCGGTATGTCTCTTTGTCTTTCCAGTGTCCTTCTTTGCTTGTGGCTTGGACTGGTTGTCCTGATACTGTCCATATTTTCTCTGTCCTTTGTTCAGTGGGTTGGGGCTGCCCTTTCCTAGCTTTTGTTGTGTGGGGTTCCCAGGCCCAAATTGCCGTGTCTTTTGTTTGAGCTTCTACTCGATTTTGACATCATATCGGTAGGTCGCGCCCAAGGATGAGATGTCCAGAAATTTCATTTCAGTCTGAATGTATCTATGCAGAGCACCATGATACTTGAGCACCAGATGTCACTCTGAATCTTTGATACCCAACTTGGTGCACAAGGTATGGAAGATATTTGTGAAATTTGGCACTGCTTGGTCTCTTTCTTGCCGCAGTGTGGTCCATTTGATATATAGGTCGTCATAACTTCCGAAAGGGTAGTACTATTCCTTAATAGCATCCCTGAAGGATTCCCAGGTGGTCGTGACTGAAAATAATGAGGTTTCATCTGTTTCCTTTTGCTCATAGAAAGTTTCCCACCAATCTTTAACATGGGGAACGGCTTTGAGGAGCGCAAAAGTAATCTTTTCTCTATTCGAAAAGTTATGGACATAAAAATACCCTTCTAGTAGATTCAACCACTTGTCTACAGCATATGCATCTATCTAACCTTCAAATATAGGAATATCGAAGTTTACTTGACCTTGAAGGGGGCAGCGCCTCCGTTCGAAGAAGATTCGTCGCCTGTTGGTAGTCGTCGAAGGATTTGTGCGAAACTATTCATCATCTCGTTCCTCTGTTGCGTGAGGGCTTCCTCAATCAATAGTTTGAAAGGATCTCATGTCCTATCATCTTTATTTTCTTCTGCCATGGGAGGTCGCTTGGGCATGCGAGAGCTTCTATCCTCAAGAGAAACAAGCTCGAGACCCAACTCTTTGTACTCCAACCTCGTTGGGGACATGCATTAAGATGACAAGGAGCAGACTGCTCTGATACCACTGATCAAGGTTTTATGAGTAGAACGAAATGAATACAGATTATTAACAGGTGCTTAACACAAAATAACAGAGATACAGTAAAATTGGTTTTCTATTCAATAGTGAAATAAGTTGAAACTGTAAAATGTAGCGGAAACAAGCTTATTGGAATGGTGGCGGCTTATCTCTAAGAAGAGATGTAATGGCAGTGCGCATTCACAAGAAGAAGGTTACAATGAGTCTCTGAAGGCCTTTTTACAATAAGAAAGAATGCCAAAAACCCTAGACATTCAAAAACCTAACCCTAGGAGATGAAGCGCCAAAAGTCATGTGGGCCCCATTTGGGTAAGTTAGTACATCAACTTCTCGGGGCCGTAACTTTTGCATACGATCTCCGTTTTAGGCGTGTGATAGTCTGTTGGAAAGGTATCGTCGAGGAGATTCATTTTCTACAAGAATACCAAGGCAAAAAATGTTCTACTAGTAGAATATATGAAACATAATATTCTAAGTGTGAGTCAAATGTGTGATCAAGGTCATAAAGTTACTTTCTATTCACAAAAGTGCGAGATAAGAAAAGAAGGTTCAAGAAAATTGATTGGAACAGTTGCGAGAACTTCAAGCAACATATATGTATTAAGTGAAATTGGAAATGAAAAGTGTTTCCTGGGAAAGGAATATGAAAGTTGGCTATGGCACAAAAGAATGGGTCACATACATTTTGATAACCTTGTCAAGTCAACAAAAAGGAAGTAGTTAGAGAAATTCCCCAGATCACGAAACCAACCAAAACTTAATGCAAGCATTGTCAACAAGGAAATCAAACAAAGACCAGGTTTAAATCAAAAGAATATTCAATGACAAGACCACTAGAAATTGTGCATACTCATCTAGTTAGACCAACTACAACAAAGGGTTTAAAAGGTGAGAAATACTTCATGTTAATAGTTGATGATTATACAAGAATTACTGCAGTTTGCTTTCTCAGGAATAAGTCAGAAGTTTTTGAAAACTTCAAGGTCTATAAGGAAATGATTGAAAATGAAATGAATTCAAAAATCAAATGCTTGAGATATGATAATGGAGGAGAGTTCACTTCAAAGGAATTTATGGACTACTACAACAAGCATGGAATAAAAAGGCAATTCTTCGTTGCTAGGACACCTCAACAGAATCGAGTAGTTGAAAGAAAGAACATCACAATATAAGAAATGGCTCGAACAATGCTAATGGATTCCAAATTGACAGATATTTTTTGGACACAGATAGTGCATACAACATTTCACATTCAAAACATATTAATGCTCAGAAACAACACTGACAAAACTCCCTACGAGCTATGGAAAGGAAGACCAACAAATGTGAAGCACTTCAGAGTTTTTGGAAGCAAATGGTACATCAAAAGAGAAGATGGCAGAATGAGAAAGTTTGACTCTCATGTCGACAAAGGAGTACTTGTTGGTTACTCAAGTACAAGGAAAGCATACAAGTGTTACAACCTGAGATTGAACAAAGTTGTGGAAAGCATCAACATAACAATTGATGAAATAGGTAGACAAGAATTAAAGAAAGAAGAAAATGAAACAATGGAACAACTTTACGAAGAAGAAGAAGAAGATGAAAAAGAAGTAGAAGGGGAAGATGAAGAGGATCCGACAGAAGCAGAAGAGCAAGTTCGGAAAGTGCCTCCAAAGACACCTAGCATATGATTATAGAAGAATCATCCTTCAGATTAGATTATCAAAAACAAAGATGCAGGAGTTGAGACTAGAAGAAGAATCCATTCACCATAACAAAGGCACCTAGTACTCTCATCTATGATTGAACCAACCTGTTTTGAAGAGGCCAACAAGGATGAATTTTGGAATAAGGCCATGGATGAAGAATTAGATCAAATAGAGAAACGTGACACTTGGGAATTGGTTCCAAGACCAAAGGATAAGAATGTGATCAGCACAAAGTGGATATACAAGAATAAATTGAATGAAGATGGACAGGTACAAGGAACAAAGCTAGATTGGTATGTAAAGGATATGCACATGTTGAAGGAATCGACTTTGAAGAGACATTTTCCCCAATTGCCAGAATGGAAGCAATTTGATTGCTTTTAGCTTGTGCATGCTCCAAAAATATTAAAGTGTATCAGATGGACGTAAAATCAACTTTTTTGAATGGGGAACTTAAAGAAAAAGTCTACATTGAACAACTAGAAGAATTTCAGTTGTCAGAGAACGCAGATTATGTGTGTAAATTAAAAAAGGCCTTGTATGGTCTAAAACAGGCTCTTAGAGCATGGTACTATAGACCGGATAAATATCTACAACACGTAGGGTTCAGAAAAGGAAGTGTAGACAACAACCTCTACATCAAGGTAACTCAAGATAGTATTTTATTAATTGAAGTTTATGTTGGTGATATTGTTTTTGGAAGTACTGATGACAAGCTAAGCCAAAAATTTGCAAAGGACATGCGGAATGAATTTGAAATGTCATTACTTGGAGAACTATCCTTCTTTTTGGGTCTTCAAATACGTCAAAGCAACCAAGGAATTTTTATTTCTCAAACCAAGTATATCAGAGAAATGCTAAATAGGTTTGGAACGGAAGATTGGAAACCAGTTATCACTCCCATGCAAACTAGTTGCAAGTTGAGAAAAGATGATGATTCAAAGTCTACAGATCAGAGGCAATACAGGTCAATGATTGGTACCCTACTATATGTGACAACATCTAGACTGAATGTAATGCAGGCAGTTGGAAAAGTGGCACGATTTCAAGCAGCACCAAAGGAATCGCATGTATTAGCAGTGAAGAGGATTTTCAGATATCTCAAAGGAACATAAGAGTTTGGATTATGGTATCCAAAAAGAAATGATCTATCACTTATTGCCTACACAGATGCAGATTGGGTAGGTTGCATTGATGGTCGACGAAGCATTAATGGAGAAGTGTTCTACTTGGGTGAGTGTTTAGTATCATGGTTAAGCAAGAAACAATCATCAATATCTTTATCTACAACTGAGGCAAAGTATATTGTAGCAACAACATGTTGTACACGGGTTCTATGTATGAAATAAACTCTGACAGATATACAGGTTGAGTATGATGAGCCCATTCCAATCTATTGTCATAATATAAGAGCCATCATTATCTCAAAGAACCCAGTGATGCACTCCAAGATGAATCACATTCCAAACAAGTATCACTTTCTACGGGAACAGATTTCAGAAAAGAACATCAGAGTTGAATATGTGGGCACAAAAGAACAAGTGGCAGACATCTTTACAAAACCTCTTCCACGGGAAGCCTTTGAGTATCTTCGTCGGAGACTCGGAGTTATTTCTACTCCAAAATGAATGCTTATCTTATATGTGTTATATGTACACGAGGAAGCACCATAAAGAGGACAGTTCAGGTTGGGAGATCAAACGAGTCAGTTAGGGGGAGTAGACCCGAATGGAAATATACCTTTTCCATTGATGACAAAGGGGGAGAGATTTATAATATGCAGAAAATAGAGGCATGGTTATAGGGGAAGCATTGGTCACAAAGATGCAGGCATGGTTGTGTTGAGCACTCAACTCGCTCTAAAAGTCTATATCCAATTTTACTTTTTGGGTGCCACTTGATCTCTTTGCATTGTCTGATTCGTCTCCATTTTGGAAAATGTTGTGTTTGCTTACCACTTTTGAGTCTTGTCAAGTCTTTGAAAAGTTTAATTGAAACTATGAAAATCCTCGACTTAAAAGATTTAACATTTAAATAAGGAATCAGGTAGCCAAATCACTTCACTCGACGTGCTTAAGAAATTCGACATCGACAGACAAGAGTCTTCTTTCGTGACAAGCATCACTGCGGAGATCACCGATAGCCGATCCCTTTCAGCATCGGGAAAAGGCAAAACGAGTAAATACTTCAAAAGAAATAAATGTTATCACCGATGGCCGATACCCGACGTGCCCATCGAAGTCGGATAAAATCAAACCGCAACGAACTTTTAGACGATGCTAAAAGTTTTTTCCCGATTCTTGATTCCTGAAATATTTTGGCATCAGGAATTTTCGAAGGAACTAACCCAAAGGAAAGTATGCGATAGGGTTTTCCCTGATCGCCGACCTTCGATATCTTTTTCGGCATCGGCGATCCCCAGGCTTAGTTTAGGAATGCGAAATTCAAAGAAAGTTTTGATTCCTATTAATACTCGCGAGTTAAGTCACCAGTTTTCATTACCATATATCTTGAGTCAGTGGTGCCATGTTAGCGCCGTAGGAAAAGAAAAAGGGAATACTATCAAAATTGTGCGTCACGTCTAAGAATACAAAACAAAGTCCGCCCATCATGCCTCTTCTGCGTTCGAACTTTCTCCTCGGATGCCTCGCGCTCCCAGAGGTGTTGTCATCTTTTGTTCTTCTGACACCCTTTGCGATTTGTGCAACTGCACGATCATATCTTGTGCTTCCCGAAGCTGTCGCTTGAGCCAGGTTGTGTTCCCTTCACGACCTTGTGCCATTGACACCTTAAGGTTCTTTGCCTCGAATTGTCGACGTAATTCTCTATTCTTCTAGTAAAGTTCATCTATGGCGAGTTGTGTCTGCTCCAGCTACGGATTAGGTCATCAGACGTTAGAACCCGAAGCTTATGTCTTTCTCGTTCGACTCTCGCTTCCTCTATTTGGAGTTCCGACAGGCTCTAGCCAGATAGCGCGCATTAGGAGCTCCTCGGTGGTTGATTGTGCGTACGACTCAATCGGGATTTGGCTTTCCCCCCCGACTTCCTTATTTTTTCTATGCCTTCCTCTCCTCCACAGTATCTGCTATTGAGGAAGTGTGGCTTCCAAGCTATGCCCTTCAGACGTAACTTTTTCCACTTCAGCCTTTGCACGGGGTGATACCATCGTTTACGCATAGAGTTCAGAATCTCCCTTTGAAGCCTCGGGAACACCCACTGCAAATAAGAATGACTCCCGGTCATTTTGTGGCTCAGGCCTGGTGCTTCGGCTGCCTCGTAGGCCTCGTCTTGTGTTTTAAGGAGTTCCCATGGTGCGACAACGTATCTACCTTATGCGTGGAGGATTTCACAAAGGCCCAGAGCCAAGAAGTTGATTGAATTGAGCTCATGAGACGAGTCACCTATGGTGCATAAGCTCATACTGGTGAGTAGAACGCATCCAGAACATCTGGAACTTATAATGGAGTGGGGCAGCGAGCTGAAACATGCCAGGGAACACTCAATTCCTTGCGATGGGATGTTTTAAAGAATTATTGTTTCACATCCGTGTGGCGGGTATGATCAGGGGCATGTGAGATACATCCGATAGGAATTGCGGAGGATGGGTGGTACGACCATCTCGATTCCTTTCATTTCCCCCAGCCTCCATAATGAAGCTAATGATGGTTGATGCACTTGTTGATGAGACTTTTGTTTGAGAAACCTGCCTCGACCTGAAGCATTTAATGACTTCTCTTATGACAGTATCTTGTCCTTTTGGAACTTACTCGTACTTTTGGCACATGTTCGGCTCTGACATCCTTTCCTGACCTCAAGGGCCAACCGTCCACTGGCATGATTTTTGACTCTCATGTTTTTCGTACCTGATCTATCATGTTATGACACGCGGATGTAACCCACCCTAACTGAAGAAAAATGGCGGCACTAACAGAGGTGGTGCAGGTAATCCGAAAGGTTGCAGACATCACATAAGTATCAAACAACCAGACTTAGCGAGCTTTACAGGTATGCATCAATCTGTTTTCTTCCTGTTTACGCTTTTCATATATATTGTCGAGTATTGTTCTGTAAGAAATTTCTAAATGATTTTAATTCTGATTTGCAAGAAATATCCCTCCGACTATCGAGCAAAATCGGCTTTGTAACTTCACCGAGAAATTCGAGAGAGACTGAATCCGAAGATCAACAGGTGATGAAGGATATCAGACTCCCAGAGTTCGACACCCCCGACGACTTTGTCAACTTGTGAGACATAGTTGAATTGCATACCAAGCAAGTTTCATTATGGGCTGAAGAGCTAGCAAAGGTGACTGACACATCGCCAGGACAAGTGCAACAATTCATGGAACATCCATTTAGAGTGCGAACTGTGCTACAGTAGTTAAACACCAGTCTAGTGAAATATCAGGCACATGCAGTGGAGGTCAGAGGAATTTACGTGGCTCCAATGGAACAACACAGATTTCCATGGGCCCAAACCTGCAAGGATTTGTTTATCAGTTGGTCAGAGTATGAGAAAAGTCACCCTTTCGAAGGGATATCTTGAGATGAGTGTTGGAAAAATGTTTGGAGAGAACGCCACGTGGCAAGTTTTGTTTTGTTTAAACTACACTTAGACACTATTTTTAGTTAATTTTACATTATAAATAAGAGCATCAATCAATTAGTTAAGGGTCGATGGTTGTTTCAAGAAACTATTTTGTTTTTGTTTTGTCAAGAATTATTTCCAAGCTACCGTTAATAGAGAAGTCCTTCTGGACCAGAGACAAAGTTATTTTCATCAAATGCATGTGTGATTGGACGTGGAGAAGAACTATTTCCTATCTCGTTTCATGAATGATGTTGTAATGAGTAAGAGTTATTTAATCTATTGTCAAGTTATCTGGTGCAATATTTTGTTGTTCTTTACTTTAATGATGAAGATGAATCATTGTGTTATCATGTGATGGATGATTAAAGTAGGTGGATTATTTTCCTTGCCTTTGCTTTATCGCATATGTGTTTTCTTTATGATAATTAGTATCTCGGACAGTAATTGGATGCTCACATGGTTAACGTATTATTACTAGGCTTGTGGTATAGAATTGTCATCTGCATGCTTGAGTAACGGGTTATCCCAAGCTCAGCCTCTTCTCTAGTAGTTAAACTTAATTCTATTTTGTTTCCAAGTTGGTTTATACCAGCTTACAATCTTACTTCAGTCCCACCTAAGAGAAAATACAAAAAGAGAAAGTCCCAACTGAAAGAGACGCCTTTGCAAGAAAACATAAAGCCCATCGATTAATTGGTCGGATCGCGAGATCTGGAGAACCATTCCACCATTAAACGTTGTAGAGTCTAATTGGGTCTCGGTGGAGGGTTTGGTTCCTGTTGTTGAACTAAAAGGATTTAGGACCCATCAACAGAACTGGCGCTAGAAGGTGGGCCAAGAATGAATGGTTGGATATATATTTTACATAGTATTTCAAACATCCTATAGATTCAAAATAGACCACATGCATGGCTAGTCATTCCCAAGACAACCCACACACGTTGAGTACTCCTGAAATGAGTAAATCACCCCAGTCGGAGGAAGAATCTTTTCACCCTTAAATACCTTACGCTCCTCCTCACGAGGAATTAAATCAATTCAAAAGAATCACAAGAGCATACAACCTACAGATTGGTGCGTTGTCCTTAGCTCCGATACTTCCTCGAAGAAAAAAGATAAGTAGGCCAGTGGTCAATACTCCCGACGAATTTTTCGTGCACACAGTAGAAGACTTAATAGATTTCACAATCACCAAAATCCAAGATCCTCTTGATCTGATACCCGAAACGCCAGTTGGCGACATCTCTGAACCAGACAATTTTTCAGAAGAGGAGGAGTTTAACTCAGAGTCTGAAGATATAGAAGGATACAACGACCATAATGAATAAAGGGGGAACCCACCTCTGAACAATCAACCCTCGTTGGCTAGAGATGCTTTGGCCCTCCCGGGACTAGTCCATAACCTTCCCCGACATCTAGAGAAGTTACTTCCTAAGTTCGATCCTGAAACCTTGGGATTGCTTGAAGATCATATCAAGAAATGTATACTAGCGATCAAGCTTATGAACGTCTAGCATGAAGACGTAGTTTGCAGGCTGTTCCCCTACACTTTTGAGAACTCAGCCTCCACATAGTATTTTAACTTACCTGTAGGATCCATAACTAGTTGGACAAAGTTTCAAAAATATTTTCTAGATAAATTTGTAGAAGAGACTACTACGGGAGCTCTGATGGCTGAGTTGTTTGCCGCCACCATGAGTTCGAAAGAGAAGGTTAAAGATTTCAATAAAATATTCATGATCATCTTAAACAAATTCCATCCTGAAGACAACCCAACTCAGGAGTTGCAAATCGAAGTATACGCTAATGCGCTCCCAGCTTCTATTTCCATGTTTGTGAAGAGGGTTGCCAAACGAACCTTAGTTGAGAATTTTGAAGAAGCTAAAATGATAGAATTCCAGATGAAAGGGTGTAAAGAAGGCCAGGTATCTTTAGTTAAGAAATAAATTAAACCTCCTCCCATGAGAGGACTCCTTCTGACTAGACAGCTAGGGAAACAAGCAGAATAGACTCCCAACAAGGGTAATGGAGACATAGAAGATCTACAACACATGGTTAAGAAATTATCTAATGAGATCATATACATGAAGAGAAACACAGGGGAAGGAAACCAAGGCCAAAGGCCCTATAAGCCTTTCTTTAAAAGGAACCCGTCGTTCAAATCCATTGAACCTCCCCTAGCTAACTTGAATATCAATCTAGGGAATGTTGCATCTGATTCCTTTTGTACTTATCATCGGGAAAACCACTCTGAAAGAGACTGCTCTCAATGGGTGCATGCCATGAATTTGATGGCGAAAAGGTTTTTAGATGAGGTTTCCCTAACCAAACAACCAAGCAGTTTGGTTATGAATGTTGTTGACCATGAAGACATTGACCCACCAGAAGATACAACCATCCTGATATGGGATCCTGACCTAATTATGCCTTTCGATGACCCATTTTAGGTTCAAGAACCACCCGCAGAGATCTCGGTTGTTCAAACTAGAAGTAAAGGTCCTCCTGTCTCAAAGGATCCTACTACCACTCAAACGTTAGGGGAAAGGTCAACTCCCGATCACCCAAAATCACCTTTTTCTCCCCGTAAGAACCCTATTAGCATCCATACGCGAGAATCACCCAAACTAGAGTACAACGTAGTTGAAGATCTAAAGAAGTTGAAGGCTAATATATCGGTTATGGACATATGTAGAATCCCTCATCAAAAATATTTCCTGCTACAAGCGTTGAAATCAGTAGAAAACCCTACAACAAGCAATGAGCAACAAAGAAATCTAACTTCCACAGATCTAGTAAATAAACCAACTGTGAATACATGCTCAGAAGATAAGAAGGGAAAACCTTTTGTCCCATTGTTTCTCTTAACATTTGAAGTCTTCAACAGGAACCTCCACAATTGTTTGGTAGATTCGGGAGCATCTTCCAACGTTATGCCCTTGTCTATTTGCAAAAAATTAAATGTCGTTCCTCTCAAGAGCGATAAAAATGTGATAGAACTAGACAGAACCCAGGTCAAAGTCATGGGGGAACTTAGAGATGTATTGATCATGATAGCGACACATCCTAAGTTTGTGCAAGTGATTGACGTCATTGTAATAGACATCCTAGAGGTCTATGGGTTATTACTAAGTCGAGATTGGTCTGAGAAGTTAAACAGGTACTTTAGTACAGACTGGGAACATCTTTGGATACCACTGAAGGGATACAAGAATATGATTAGAATCGATAGGGAGAAATACCTAAAACATACGGTCACTGATCTAGAAACCCTGAACGAACCCTCATCCACAGATTTCCCTATGCTAGGCAATTATTCTTGCGATTCCCACTTCGGGAAATTTTCTCCTCTCTTATTCGATGTCCCTGTCACTCAAAACTCTGAAATGGTTTTTCAAGAGAAGTCGTCGATATCGACAGAAGACACCATCTTCTGTCAAGACCCTGTGCTAGAGATTACGGAACAAAAGATAGGGGAGCAAGAAAGTAATAAGAAAGGGGAAAAGGGTGATTGTTTCTCACAAATTTGGACCATATACTTTGATGGATCTAAATCACAGGAAGGATGAGAGGCAGGGTGCATCCTCATTGATCTAAAAGGTAAACGTCATTTCCTGTCCTGTAGACTAGAATTTGAATGCACCAATAACACCGCCGAGTATGAAGCTCTGGTAAAAGGGTTAAAGAAATCCATAGACTTAAATGTCAAAGAATTGAAAGTTTTAGGAGACTCAGAGATTATCGTTAGACAAGTAAGGAGTACTATACATCACAATTCCCTACACCTAAAGAATTATCAGCAGGAAGTACATAGGTTAATAGAGCATATTGAAGCTTTCAATATCACAGTGATCCCCAGAGCAAAGAATATCCTTGTTGATTTCCTGGCCATAGTTGCTTCAAGGTTGTCACCTCTAGAAGATTATGAAGCCTCCTAATTCACTGTGGAACTACTATACAAACCATCGGTGCCTAACAAAATTTCTAATTGGAAAGTCTTTAAAGGAGATGAACAGATCATAAACTTCCTGACTAACCAAGACAATTTCAAAGATTTGGCCATCGACGATGAAGTATTCCAGGAGCAGTCGATAGAAACTGATCCTCGGACAGGTCAACCTATTGACAGATCGAAATCTCACACCATCCCGAAATGGATAGCTAATTTGGAAAATCTGTTTGACCTGAAAGAGCGATTTAAGGGGCTTAAAAATGCAAAGACCGGTAGCTCCTCCTCCAGCATGAAATTATAAATCTCGGAACCCTGGAAAACCCAAAGAAAAACCAAAGAATATGAATCTCGACAAGACTATATATAAAGAGGAAAGAAAGGCTTATCTCAAATTGTACAGACAATATCAAGATGTCTTTGCATGGTCCTACCAAGATCTGAAAACTTATGACACACGTATCATTCAACACACTATATTGTTAAAACCTAAGGTGAAACCCTTCAAACAGAAGCTCTGAAAGTATCACCCATCCCTAAAACCTCTCATGTATCAGGAATTAAAGAAACTTTTAGATGCCAAGATCATCTTCCAGGTTAGGCATTCCACATGGGTAGAAAATTTGGTTCCTGTGAGAAAAAAGTTTGGAGAAATTCGCTTATGCGTAGATTTTAGGAATCTCAATAGAGCTTCAGAAAAGGAACATTACCCAGTCCCGCCAATGGAGAAACTCATGTAGACCGTGTCTGGCTCGGAGATTTTCTCTCTACTGGATGGTTTCTCGGGTTACAATCAAGTCCTGGTTTCAGAGGAAGATCGTTTGAAAACTACATTCTGAACCAAGTGGGGAACCTTCGCTTATAAACACATGCCTTTTGGGTTAATCAATGTAGGGGCGACCTTCGAAAGGGCCATGGACGTAGCATTTCTGGGACTAATCAAAAAGTGTGTGGTAGTGTATCTAGATGACGTAACTGTGTATTCAAAGAATAAAAAAGAGCACATCCAACAATTAACTCAGATTTTCGAAAGGTGTAGGAGATACGGTATATCCATAAATCCCAAAAAAACTATTTTCGGCATCGAGGAAGGTAAGTTGCTAGGCCACATTATATCTCAAGCAGGCATTCGTGTAGACCCAAAAAGGATTAAGGCTATAGCTCAACTCCCATTGCCTCACAACAAGAAAACTATGCAGTCTTTTTTCGGGAAAATTAATTTCATGAGGAAATTCACTCCCGATTTCACGGAAACTATCAAACCCTTAGAAAAGATGATTCGCAAAGATGTTGAATTTAAGTGGGATGATGAACGAAAGGATGCTTTCCGCAATATTAAAACTGCTATATCCCAGGCCCCCATGTTACGAAGTCTCGAATTCAATAGGGATTTCTTCCTCTATACTTTCGCCTCTGACCAGTTATTAGCTGCAGTATTGACTCAGAAGAATGATTACAACAACGAGGCTCCAGTGTCATTCATGAGCACTAATCTCCAAGGAGTCGAACTAAATTATCCTGCCGTGGATAAATAGGCCTATGCAGTATATAAGGCAGTAAAACACTTCAGGTCTTACATCCTCAAGAACCACACCAAAGTAATCGTGCCTCACCCTACGGTCCGATCCCTATTCACTCAACACGAAATGGGGGAGAGAAGAGGGAACTAGATGGCATTAGTTCAAGAATTTGATCTAGATATAAAACCTACCAAACTAGTTAAAGAGCAAGGGTTATGCAAACTCCCAGTCGAAGCCCAAGACCAAGTAAATGAAGATTCTGGATGGCAGAATGAAATGGCATTATGGGGTGAAATATTGTATATTTCCCCAGGGCCAGAGTCTTGGTATGAGAATTTGAATTATCTCTTGCACCATGGGACTTGTCTAGAAAATCTCAATCCTAGGGAAAGGAGAGCTCTCAGGTTAAAGTCCGCACAATATCGCCTCATAAATTTGGTACTCTTCCAGATTAATTATGATGGGGCACTGTTAAGATGTCTCGAACGTGAAGACATGAACAAAGTTCTGAAGGAGCTTCGTGATGGCCTTGCTGGCGGACATTTCATAGGAAACACCATCGCTCATAAGATACTAAGATTTGGATATTACTGGCCCACCTTGTTCAAAGACGCTCACACCTATGCTAGAAACTACAAAACTTGTCAAATAAGCACTGGGAGGGAGAAGAGAGCAACAGTCCCACTCCAACCAGTGACTGTCTCTAGGACTTTTGAGCAATGGGGGTTGGATATCATAGGAGAAATTACACCTAGTTCTTCGAAAAAACACAAGTATATACTTACTGTCGCTGATTATTTCACGAAGTGAGAAGAGGCCATCCCTCTGACTCATGTAAATGAGAAGGTGGTGATCCAATTCAAAGAACAACAACTGATCACAAGGTTTGGTGTCCCTTCTGTTCTATTTTTTGATAATGCAGCTTATTTTTCTTCCACTTTATTAACAGAGTTTGCTCTAGACAAATGAATCATAATTAGGTACTCTGGAAATTATTATCCACAGGGAAACGGGGTGGCAGAATCAACCAATAAGAACCTAATGAGAATATTAAAAAAGACGGTTGCAGATAACCAAAGGAATTGGCATAATCTACTCCATAACGCTCTATGGGCCGATAGGGTCACACCCAAGGAAGCTATAGGAAATTCCCTGTACTTTCTGGTTTATGGTCAGGAATCCATTCTCCCAAATGGACTTTATCTTCCATCTCTTCAACTAGCCCAACATTCCAACGGGGAACCTTCATCGGTCATACAACAAAGAATTGATACTCTGCTCATGCTAGAAGAAGAGAGAGAAAAGGCTAAGTCAAAATTTCTATCTCACTAACAGATAGTGAAAAGATGGTTTGATAAGCATAAGGCTAAAGATAAATTTTTTGAAGTAGGAGACTTAGTCCTAAAATCAGACAGAGCAAATGAGGCAAAAGGGAAGCATTCTAAGTTTCAAAATCCGTGGCTTGGACCTTTCTAGGTGGCTGAGAAAATTGGGGTAGGCAATTATCGATTACAGAATCTGAGGGGGGAACCTGACGCCCTCCCAGTAAATGGCCAAGCCCTCAAACAATATTTCCAAAAAAAAATGAAAATGTTTTGTGTTTTGTATGAGTGTTTTCATGATTGCGAAATGCATTTTTTTTGTTGTTTTCTTTTGATTTTGGAACTTTGCACTTCTTAAGGTTGTGTTCAACAAGAAAATGGTTGACTTTAAATCATGCGACATATTGAACTCTATTCCTAACTCATCGCTCATATAAAACACAAGAAGCATTGCGGAGCTTGTGGTTGCTTCAAGGAGTCCTCTATCTAACCTGTGCAAATGAACAACTTTGGAGAAATGTCAGAAATGTTTGCTTAGTGGTTTGGTAAGACCTTAAGGGAAAGAATGAAAGCTGGAAAGGACTACATGAACCCTGAAGACAAAGCTAGCAAAGGATCCACCTTAACCATCTCACTTTGCAAAATAAACTAACATCATCCTCTCCCACTTGCTCAAGGCATCAGGTCGAAATAAAATTGATATTATCAAAAGAGTTAACAGTAGGAGAGGGTATGCAGATATCTTCGTCGAGGCTATGGACACTCCCTGGCAACAGAGCAAGGTCTGTGATGTCAAGGTGACTCTGTTGGGGCTATGGGCGTTCACTAGCAGCAGAGAAACACCATAGCAAATGATTAAAAGTAACTAAAGGTTTCAGGCCAGTGAATACTTTACTAGATTTTGGTCAAAAAGGGCATGAGTCAGGGTTACAGGAAATGAAGGAGGAATAAAGGTTCAAAACCCCACAGGCAGAGCCGAAAGCATCAACTAAATAATTTTGAATGCAAGGGTAAAAGAGGCTTTGATTTAAAACCAATTGAGTTCTCCACCAGCTTTTGCATCAGCCGATCCTGAAGGAAGAACAAAGATTATGATTTCGCCCAATAAGTCGCCATTTATTGAGAACTCAACCCACTCTAAAAGTCTATGTCCAATTTTACTTTTTGGGTATCACTTGATCTCTTTGAATTGTCTGATTCGTCTCCATTTTGGAAAATGTTGCGTTTTCTTACCACTTTTGAGTCTTGTTAAGTCTTTGAAAAGTTTGCTTGAAACTATGAAAATCCTCGACTTAAAATATTTAACATTTAAATATGGAATCAAATAGCCAAAGCACTTCACCCGACGCGCTTAATAAATTCGGCATCGGCAGACAAGAGTCTTCTTTCGTGACAAGCATCATTGTGGAGATCGTCGATTGACGATCCCTTTAGGCATCAGGAAAAGGTGAAACGAGTAAATACTTCAAAAGAAAGAAATGTTATCACTGATATTTGATACCCGACGCGCCCATCGGAGTCGAAAAAAATCAAACCGTGTCGAACTTTTCGACGATGCTAAAAGTTTTTTCCTGATTCCTGATTCCCGAAATATTTCGGCATTGGGAATTTTCGAAGGAACTAACTCAAAGGAAAGTATGCGATAGGGTTTTCCCCGATCGTCGAACCCTGATATCTTTTTCGGCATCGGCGATCCCCAGACTTAGTTTAGGAATGCGAAATTGAAAGAGAGTTTCGACTCCTATTAATACTCATGAGTTAAGTCACTGGTTTTCATTACCATATATCTTGAGTTAGTGATGCCATGTTAGCACTGTACGATGAGGTCGATCGACGTCGGAGGTTTTGCAGAAGGATATCAATAAAAAATACAAAAACAACTCAGAGCAACACTAAGCACAAAATCAGGATTAACTTACAAGACTTTTGGAGAAAGAAAACAGTAGATTCACACACAAAGAGAAAAAGGATGCATTCAACTACTATGGCCAGAATCCTTTCGTCAAAATTTTGAGACTTTTTATATTAGACTCCCATCAGGCTCAGGTTACATACAATAGACATTGTTTACACCTTTTGTCCAACCAACCCGGTTACATTGAGGACATGAAAATTTTCATAAGAAAAAGAGAAGACTATCAAAATTTTGCGTCACGTCTAAGAATACAAAACAAAGTCCACCCATCATGCCTCTTATGTGCGTGAACTTTCTCCCCAGCTGCCTCGCACTCCTGGAGGTGTTGTCATCTTTTGTTCTTCCGACACCCTTTGCGCTTTACGCAACTGCATGATCGTATCTTGTGCTTCCTGAAGTTGTCGCTTGAGCCAGGTTGTGTTCCCTTCACAACCCTATGGCACTGACACCTCAAGGTTCTTTGCCACCAATTTCCGACCTAATTCTCTCTTCTCTTGGTAAAGTTCAGTTATGGTGAGTTGTGCCTGCTCTAGCTGCGGATTAGGTCCTCGGATGTTAGAACTCTAGGCTTTTGTCTTTCTCGTTCGGCTCCCGCTTCCTCGATTTGGAGTTCCAAACGGCTCTATCCAGATAGCGTGCATCAGGAGCTCCTCGGCGGCTGCTCATGTGCACGACTCAATCGGGATTTGGTTCATTGAGTGGATCCAACACATCTTCCAATAGGTTCAGGGTATTTTACAGAAGTCCACTGCCAAGTACAGGTAGTGCCATGATCAACACCAGGTGCCACACCAGTTTCAGGTGGGAGACAAATTTTGGTTGCACTTGAAGAAAGAACGCCTTACAAGGCCTCATTGGAAACTGGTGACAATTCTTTTGAGCTCAACCTTCCCCCATTCCTTGGCTTGCACCCAATATTCAATGTGGACCTTCTTCAACTTTATTTTCCACCATTATTAGACTCCTCAGAGATAGCATAACAATTGACACCGACATAGCTCAACCCTAACTGCATGGAATAGGAATCCACTAATCATATCATTGACCTATGGGTCAAGGGCACTTGCCAATAAAGTATCCATCTTTATCGGGTTGTCAAAGCAAGGCAGCTTCTACACCAAGGCAAGTGGCTCACATGGGGCCAAATTTAGCAGAAATCTCCTCATTTGATGGGGGAACTCAACGCAATGGATACCATTTCTTCCTAAGGAGGGCATACTGATCGAGGAGGATCTCAGTGGCCACCCACCTTTTCCAAATGGTACAAAATAGTTTTTTGGCAACTTACTATTTTTAGCAGTTTTTCGGTTCCTGAACTTTCAGGACCTAAATGATGCTTTTCTCGATTATATGCCTGAAAGAGAAGCAAAGGCTCTGCTCGAGGCTCCCAAATGAATCTCCTCTTCAATACCTTTACAACGAGCTATCATGTGCCCTAAATGGAGATCGTATGCAAAATTTACGACCCTGGGAAGTTGATGTACTAACTTACCCCAATGGGACCCACATGACTTTTGGAGCTTCATCTCCTAGGGTTAGGTTTTTGGATGTCTATGATTTTGGAATTCATGTTTATTGTAAAAAGTCCTTCATAGCCTGATTGTATTCATCTTATTGCGAATGAGCGTAGCCGTCACATCTCTTCTCATAGATAAGTTGCCACCATTATCGCAAGCTTGTTTACAATATGCATTTTACAGTTTTCAACATATTTCTTATTTAATAGAATCCAATTTTTATTGTATATCTGTTATTGTTCACTATGTCTCTGTGTTAATATTATAAATCTATGGTTTCATTTTGTTCCGCTCATAAATCTGGATCAGTGGCTAGGTGGACAAGGTGGCTGGCGACCGAGATCCTTCTGGATCATTTACCCTACAAACCTATATGGGAAAACCAATATTCGATTGAATTTTCTTAGTCTCTTTATTTCTCAACAAATGTGCAATTTACAATACCCTCTAGCTCTTTGGTGCATTCTCAGTCTTCACATGGGAACTTGGGTAGCAATTCCTTGAAATCTTAGCCAAAGAACCCCTATTCCTTTGTGGCGCATGAATAAATAGGAGAATCGATTAGTTGGGGGGGGAACTAGAAGGCCAGGCATCCCCAACTCCTCAACTTCCCCCAAGCCCAGTGTTGGTTTCTTCTCTCTTGTATTTTCTCAATAAGCACTTTGAGAAATAGTTTGTCATGTTTCATTTTTTTTAATACACACTTTTTTTTCTTCTCATTTTTTTTTTTAATTCCCTTTCTATCCATTTTTTTACTTTTCCCATGCTTCCATTAAGAGTACAATGTTAATGCAGGTGTGGACACTAGTTAAAATGACATGGGGCCCTTCACGTCGTCAACCTTGTCTCCTACCATATCCTCAGCCTCAAACCTCAATGTTGTTGATCCTCGTAGAACTTAAGTTGATAGTTAATCATGTTGTTTTAT
>CBVK0102136520.1:0-12024 GCA_900067695.1 Picea abies
TTTGTGACTCAACAGGAGAAGTTGAATCAAAGACATGTAAAATGGGTTGAATACATGCAGAACTTTACTTTTGTAACCAAGCATATTTATGGAACTGCTAACAAAGTTGTTGATTCTTTGAGAAGGAAATGTTTGTTGTTGCAGGAGTTCAGAGTCAAAACACTGGGTTTTGATGATCTCAGGGACATGTACAAAGATGATCCAGATTTTAAGGAAGTGTATGAAGCAGCTGAGAATCCAATTCTCAAAGACAGGAGTCAATGGACAGAATACATGATCCAGGAAGGATTACTGTTTAAGGGTAATCAACTTTGTATTCCAAAATGCTCCATGAGAGAGAATTTGTTGAAGGAGAAACATAGTGGAGGATTGACTTGGCATTTCGGTCATGAAAAGACATTCTCAAAGTTAAATGAGTCATATTTTTGGCCAGGAATGAGAGAAGACGTCAAAATATTTGTGGACAGATGTAGAATTTGTCAGCATTCAAAAGGGATGAGGCAGAATGCAGGATTTTATCAACCATTACCCATACCTGACAGGCTGTGGGATGCAGTCAGCATAGACGTCATATTGGGGCTGCCAAGAACACAAAGAGGTTTTGATTAAATCTTTATGGTAGTGGATAGATTTTCTAAGATGGCACATTTCATACTGTGTCAAAAAACCAGTGACGCAACTCACATTGCGAATTTGTGAACTTCAAAGAAGTCATTCAACTTCACGACTTACCAAGGAGCATAGTTTCGGATCAAGACACCAAGTTTGTGGGACACTTCTAGAGAAACTTATGGAAAAATCTGGGAACAAACTTGTCTTTTAGTTCATCTTATCATCCTCAGATGGATGGATAGACAGAAGTTGTGAACAAAAGTTTGGGAGACTTGGTGAGGAGCTTGGTGATAGAACACTACAGTCAGTGGGACAATATTCTACCACAAGTGGAATTTTCTTACAATGATTCAACCAATAGAAGAATAGGGAAGAGTCCATTCCAAATTGTTTATGGGACAAATCCAAGAGGAGTTTCTGAACTGAGGAATTCAGAACAGGATGAGATAAGGAGTGCTATTGCAGAAGATTTTGTCGAAGCAATGAAGGAACTTCATAGCCAGGAGAAGGAGCGATTGCAAAACTCGAGACAAGAGTATAGGTGCAGAGAAGATCAACACAAGAGAGAACTTCAATTTGAGGTTAGTGATTTGATTCTGGCACATCTGAGAAAGGAAATATTCTCAAAGGGGACATATAACAAATTGAAGATGAAGAAGATTGGACCATGTAAGGTCTTGAAGAAATTTGGGGCAAATGCTTATGAGATTGAATTACCCAATGGGATTGAAATTTCTTTGATATTCAATGTCTCAGATTTGTACAAATACAAAGCTGGAGCAGACAGTGAACAACCAGAGGTTCAGTGGACAAAATAGATGCCAGTTGCAGAGAAGCCACAGATGGAAGGCATACTGGACAAAAGAGTTAGTAAGAGGACTAGACGAAAGGAATATTTTGAATATTTGGTCAAGTGGAAGGGACATACAGTTGAATATGTTAGCTAGAAAAATGAAGCCGAAATCCAGAAGAATGGAAAGACTATGCAAGAGCTCATGGATAGGATCCCATGAAAATTTTCAAGAGCGGGAGTATGATGCAGGAGCATCGCCAACAACAAGCGAGCGTGGGGCAAACACCAATGCATTTTTCAACATGATGAATTGTTTGAAATGTTTTGAAGTTCGATACGTCAAATGTAAATGAAACAATTAAGAAAGGGAATACTCATAGATTGTAATCATACCTTGAGCAACCCGCTCTTGTCTGAAGGACTAAGAGGTATTTATGCTAGTAAATGTAAGTAGCTAGCTTTGAATTCTTAGATTAGATAGTTTTAGGAGCCAGAGGGAAGACGAATATAGATACCCTCACTTGTAACATTGTAACATTATTAGTAGCATAATCAATCAAGAGAGCACATGAAAGCAGAAGCAGAGAGATGTGTAAAGTAGAAACCCATGTACATAAGTTTTGGATTAATACAAACATCTTTAGTTCAGACTCATGGTGTTAAATTGCTTTCTGTGTTTGTATATGCTAATTGATATGTGTTTGTTTACCTCTCTGGTATGCATTTACTTTGATGCATGAATGTATGATTTCATATTTAATCTCTAAAATATGAACATACGGAGAGTAAGGATGAGTTTCAATTGTTTCTCTGTCTAAGCAAGAGTTTGCTTGCAAGGAGTGCAGTGAAATTGCTCGCAAGGTGTGCGTTGACAGGAGTTCGAGTTCATCTCTGCAAGCTCAGGAGGGATAACATTGTTCTCATTCTTGTAGAAGTGCAAGTTAAGCATAGGAGTCATGCAAGGTGTGCACAGGATGAGTAGATTCTTAGAGTTTGTAACCTGAGGGAAGAATTGAAGGACTATTGTTGCAAGGAGAGTGTGCAGAGTCTAAGAATTCAAATACTTGGAGTGTATTTGAAGAATTTCCGCAAGGAGTGTGCACAGGAACTTTTCCCAAAATGACTTGAGGATTTTTCAATCAATCTTAGAAGCAATGGAGTATTCGAAGTTGTTGAAGAGAATCTCAAGAGAGATAGTGCCTTGAAGTGTTGTAAGAAGGAAGCACAATGACGTTGTTTTGCTGGTGGTCAAGTTCCAACAAAGGAATGTTGTGTTCGCTTCACAAGAGTTGTCAAAGAGGAATTAGACGGTCAGAATTCTCTGAGGGGAATCTGTGAAGTTCTGAGAACCGTCGGATGTTGAAAAGGAGCAAGAAGGTTACGAAAAGTGTTTTTCTAAGTGCAAGCTTAGGGGAGAGCAGAGCCATAGGATCTAAGCCAACAAGGGTTGTTAGATCACTCACGTAATTGCATCTCGAGGTTTCAAGGGTTGAAGGACCAAGATCTTAGCATCAGGATTCATGAAGTCGTGAAGTCCAAACTCCAAAAAGGTGGGAAGTTCCATCGTGGGACCTACGTTGATGACGTGTCAGAATTTCAACATTTTGGCAAATCGGAGGATAAGAGGTTGATACTTTTGTCTCAAAAGTCCCGAAGTCATGAAACCACGAAAGAATCTGAGTTGTCTATTGGAAGGACACGTGTCAAGAGATCACCCTTACTAGGGATTCGAACATCGGAGGTCAGAGAGGGAAGTCCTTCGAATTCATGAGTAGCGAAGTCACGAGAGAATCAGAATCATCCATCTGAGGAGGACAGGTGTCAGAGATTAGAGGATCTCGCAAACTCGGAGGTTTGCAGGGTGAGAACCCAAGAGTTGGGTGCTCCAAGTTGCGAAGTCACGAAATCGTGAGGAGTGAGGATAGCCATTGGATCTAGGTCATGGGAGGACTAGATCAGGAACCCCATCACATTTCGCGCATTTGGGGAATTGAAGGTTGAAAAGGGTCACTTTCGACTGCAGAAGTCGCGAAGTTCTAAGAGCCGAGGAACGGAGGAAACATGTGGCAGAACTATAAGGTGTGGCCCGCGTGACTGACAGGTGGACATGCATTTCTTGGAGAAGGGAGTCAACACTCCATTGACTTCTCGCTTCTCAAGAATTCATGAGGTAAGATCACGAAGGCACGACGTTGAAACTCACAAAGGTGTGAGTGGCAAAAGGAGATAACATTAATCCTAAATGGAAATCATGCAAGGAAAGAGATGAAAGAGGAAGAGTTGTAACCATTTCATGATCTTGGGTATCGCGAGATTGGAGAGGAAGATTCGAGAGTCATGACTCATGAACTCACGAGATTGCGAGTTGCGAAATGGACCTGTGGATCGATAAATTTCAGATTCCAGTAGGGAATCAAAGGAGCCTCTTCATCTCAAGGGGATAGAGAATGATCCTATGAGAAGATCTCAGTCCGAGGGCCAATAGGTATGTGTCACCATGTCACATCATCCATACATTATAAGGCATACCAAGATTTTTTTATACAAAATTGGAACTCCATAGAGGAACTATAAATTGGACAGCTTTGCAGCAGGATTTTGTAATCACTTTTTCATTTGAACATGAGAATACAGTGATGGATGCAACAATGGAGTTGATAAAATAAAATGTTTTTGAATAACCTAAAGTTGATAGTATAACATATTATCATAATCACAACCGACTTATAGTTAGAGAGTTGTTACAATGTTACAACATCACAGAAGATGACCCAACAAAAGAAAACCCACATGATATTCAAATAACAAAATTTTAAGGGGAAATAGATGCAGAAGACCCATAGTTAGAGTCAGAATAATTTTATGCACCACTGAATATAAAGAAGATAAATATTGGAATAGAAGAGAATCCCAAAATTTCAAGTATTGGTGACTATTGGGACAACCAGATAGTGGAAATAATAACATAATTACTACATGAGTATAGTGATCTATTTCCAACAAAGCTTTCAAAAATGAAAGTGGTGGAAGGAGAACTTGGAGAAATGACGATTCCTTTTTGAACAGATGCTAGACCAATAAAATAAAGACCTTATAGGCTAGTATTAGTTAAGGTAGATATTGATAAAATGTTAGAGGCTAGTATAATAGAACATGTTGAAGAATCTGAGTGGATTATTCCTATGGTAGTTCAAAAGAAGAAGAATTTGGGGATATGGATATATGTAGACTTGAGGAAGTTGAATGATGCATGTCTTCATGATCCCTTATGTACTCCATTTACATATGAGGTATTGGAAAATGTAGGAGGAAAAGAAGCATACTCATTTACTCATGGATTTTTAGGGTATCACCAAATCAGAATAACACCCGAGGATCGTCATAAGACTACATTTCCACATAACAGGGGTCATATGAATACACAGTGATGCCCTTTGGATTGAAAAATTCCCCTCTTATTTTTTCAAGAGTAGTGGTAGATACATTTAAATATTTTATACATAAGTTTTTAGAGGTTTATCTGGATTATTGGACAATATTTAGCCTATTGAAATATCATGTTGAAGTTTTAATATTAATGCTAGAAAAGTGCATAAAATTTCAAATCTCTTTGAACATTAAGAAATGTATATTCGATGCACCATTTGGAATTTTTCTAGGGCATGTGGTTTGTAAACATGGACTTTTGGTTTACCCTGCAAAGATTGTTGTCATTGTTAATTTACCACCACCTAAATTAGTGCACCAATTAAGAGCTACACTAGGTCATATAGGATACTATAGAAAGTTCATAAAGAGCAATGCACAGATTATTTTGATAATGAAGAAAATGTTAAATAAGGATACAAAGTTTCAATGAAATCATGAGTGTGAACATGTTTTGGAAATATTAAAAGAGAAAATGGTGGCATCACCAATTCTGGTGTTTCTGGATTGGTCGAAAGAGTTCCATGTTCATGTGGATGCCTCTTCAATATCTCTTGGAGAAGTATTAACATAACCAGGAGAAGGTGACATAGATCACCCAATAGCATTTGTAAGTAGGAAACTCTTAGATTCATAACAAAATTGGAATAAAATAGAGAGAAGGTTTGGCTATGGTATATGCATTATAAAATTTCATAAATTATTTATTAGGCTAAAATTTTAAAATGTTCACAGATCACTCAGCTCTCAAATACATGGTCAACAAGCTAGTGTTGGGGGGGACAATATGTATATGCTTGTTTTTATTTTAAGAGTTTGATTTTGAAGTAGTTGTGAAACCTGAAAGATTGAATGCAAGGATAGATCATATGTCCAGGATAAGTAATGGAGAGGAAACAAGCAACTTGGAGGACAATTTATTGATGCACAAATATTTTCAGTGCATATTGCTGATGAATATTGTTATGATATCATTCAATTTTTTGAGTACATGATTTTCTACAAAGGAATACAACAATGCACAAAAGAATAATTTAGTGGTTAGAGCTGCAGATTACCAACTTATTGTTGGACATTTGAATAAATTGGGTGTTGATAGTATTATAAGGAGATGTGTCATGGAACATGAACATCCTATCATATTAGCATAATCACATGAAGGAATAGCTGGAGGACATTATGCAGGAAAATCCATTGTGAATAAGATACTACGCAAAGGACTGTGGTGGAAAACAATTTCTAAAGATGAAAAGGAGTATTTCCAGACTTGTGATGCCTGTGAGAGGGTAGGAAATCCATTAAGGAGGGATGATATGCCTCTAAAACCCCAGGTAGCTCTTAAAGTGTTTAAAAAATGAGAAATAGAGTTTGTAGGACTGATCAACACACCAACTAGAAGATCGAGAGAAAGGTACATCATTATAGTGACAAAATATTTAACTAGATGGGTTGAAGCAACAACAGTAAAATATCGCAATGCATAAACTTTAGCACACTTCCCATTTGAACAATTAATTACAAGATTTGTATTCCCTATAATTCTGATGAGTGATCAAGGAACTCTTATTATCAATAATACCATTCAAATAATGACTGAAGAATTTGGAATACACCATCAGAATATCACTCCATACCATCCTTAGGATAATGGAACAATGGAAGCATTTAATAAAATATTGGAGAAATCCCTAACTAAAATTTACAATGTAAGCATTGATGATTGGGATCTGAAGATACCAACAGTATTATGGGCCTATAGAACCACATGAAAGAAAATTATAGGGAGGACACCTTTCAGATTGGTGTATGTTCAAGAAGTAGTAGTTCCTTTAGAATATTCAACTCATGGAACTAGAAGAAAATGAGATCATGGTTGGTTTCCATCAGGAAGTACAGAAAGAAAAAGACAAATATTGGCATGATAGACACATTAAAAATATAAATTTCAAGGAAGGTGATCTAGTTCTTCTCTATGAAAAAAAATACTTACAATATTCAAGGAAGGTGATCTAGTTCTTCTCTATGAAAAAAAATACTTACAATACCCATAGAAACTTAGGATGCATTGGCTAGAGCCATATGAGATAAAATATGTCACAGATGGAGGTGATGTACAATTGCATGATCTATATGAAAAATATATTCAAGGATTGGTTAATGGTAGTAAACTAAAACTATATTGGGACAGTTGACCCGGTAACCCTTAGTATTTGCAGCACAAAAAAATTACAATTGTACATATTGTATATAATATAAGGTGGAAAAGAAAGGAAAAATTGGAAAAATAAGCAAAATACCAAAAGACGAAATGGATGGATAATTGTTAAAACATGCAGTTATAGTATACAACATGCAATAGAGAGTAAGTGGTTTGAAATAACATGAATAAAATGTGCACCAGAGATATGTTACTAGAAAGAAAAAGAAGCGCGTTGATATAAAAAAATGGTCCAAAAGAGGAAAAAACAATGATTGAAGAACTGTGGCACAATAGAGAATTTATGACATGACCTATAAAAGAAGAAAAAAACTGTGGCACAATAGAGAATTTATGACATGACCTATAAAAGAAGAAAAAATGAATGAGAAGACTAATTTTGAATTTGTGCAAATGAGAGATAAGGAATAAAATTTAGTGCAAAAAAGTGATTTCGATGTGTCTACTCATGATTCAGAACTACCCTATTCATAATTTAACAAAATTGCACCACCAGAGCTAGGAGATCCCAGCTAGGTCGCAAGAAAAAAAAAAGTTCTGTGAGGAAAACACATGACACAACAACCAAGGAAGTAAACCTAAACCATCCGGAAGGAGTTGTGGATATGGACGCAATTCCATCCCCATTCATTAAACCAGTTAGTCCCACAATTGTAAAAGAGATGTAACGTCAAAATACAAAGAAAAAAGAAATGGATATCGACCCACAAAGTGAAACAAAAACCCTAGAACAGAGAAAAAACACATGCAACAAAATGGTTTAGGAGTTGCACAATATCAGGAACAAATGAATGAGGAAGATGATGAGAATATAAAATTTAACGAAGGGAAGCAACCTGCAGCAAAAACAATGTAGTAGTTGGGGGAACAAGTATGGTTTGAAGATATCACCAACCAATATAAGTCAGACATTGAACAAGATGAGGAAGAGAACCAGGTGGAAATGGTAGGTCCATCAATATGGAAAAAAAATACTAGGGAAAACCTACCACGCCAAGAACACCAAGCAAGCATAAGGAAATAACACCATCACAACCACATATACGTGAAGGTGTTAGGAAACTTTATGGCATGTTAGGATGTGTGAATAATATGAAGTATGTTTACCATGGCATTACATATATGGGGAAGTTTCTTGATTTCAGAATCCAAGTCTACATGGAATGTGAAGGACCAAGTTCATCAGGAAATCCCATTTGGATCCAAAACAGTGTATTATAGGGATATATAACATAATAATTATGAACTTGTTGGAGATTCCTCACTTTCGCAGAGGAAAGGATGCAAATGCATGTGTCAAAAAACTACTAACACTGGTACATGGAGGAATATTATGGATGGATAGGCCTATATCCATAGATGTGGACTTAATTGTAGAAATCATAGGATTACCAATAGATGGAGAAAAACAAAAGCAATACATGGATGACAAAAGTAAAGAAAAATCCATGGAAGATGATATCAAGAACAAATATGGGATTGACAAAGGATCCAGAGGAATTATTATTAGACAGATAAATGCACCAACAACTAAGTTTGTAAGAAAAATGATGGCATGTAAACTTTTGAGAAAATGTCACAAGGAAGAATCCCCTGTAGGAGTAATAGCAACAGTCGTGCAGTGCACGAAGGGGAGTCTACTTATCTAGGTTCCATATATACTAAATTTGTTTTTGGAGGATTACAAGGATGTAAATGATCTATGTTAAAAAATTCATTATTCATGGACAATCATATTGATAACATTGGGTGGATGGGGATAACCAAAATATAATATATTTTACTAGAGGCTAGGGAAATTCCACGCAACAAAATATATATCATTATGGAATAACTCAAATCCAAAGAAAAGGAAGCTGAATTCTAGCTTTTTCTCCATGCTCTATGATGAGATGAAAGATAATCTAGAAAACACATGGAGAATAGCACCTAAAGTTGTGAAAGAGAATCAAGGAATAGAAAAATTTCAAGCATCAAGGCATAACATGTGGATCTAGGTTAGGAGGGGTCCTAATAATGAATGAATATAGTTAATATATTGTGTCACAAGGGAAGAGGTGTAGTGGGATATGAAGGATTGTACTAAGGAATGGAAAGTGCTAGTGATCCCAAAGAATGTACCAAAATATAAACAAAAAGTAGAGGTTGGACCTTCACGACAGTCAACCATCCCAACAGAAAATACAAGGAAAGCGACAAATCACGCAAAAGAAATAAAGGGTAGAACAACAATTAAAAATCAAAGGCACAGAAACGCTATCCTTGTTGGATGTATGGGTTTAACCATGTTATACCATAGTTTTCCAATAAAACCCTAGAAACCATTGGCCCATCTAGTAAAACAAAAGGAAACAATATGCATAGAGTGCACAACGTAGTCTCACCTGAGATGGCTTATGCGTGATTGCATGAAGAAAGTTTATACAATCATGGAAGGGATGGAACTCGTCGAAATATTAGGCATATTAGACTTCTTCAAATTCAACATGAAGTCTACCATACGATCATTCATTATATCTATTATTTTACCATTCAATAACAATCATTCTATAGAAAACATCATACTATTCTATTGAGCATTGTAAATAAACCTCACCAAATTCATGGATTCATTCAATAAAATATATTATCAAAGAAGCACATAAGATAATCACACATAGAGACACCATTTTTACCATGGTTCATCCCCCTAGGATACATCCACAAAGATCTTTTGTTTATTATTATTATTCATCAAAATCGCGCAGTGCACGCATTACATCAAACGTTTTTCATACTCTGTGAGGTTTATTAGTGTCGCACCAAGATCCACAGGTTGAAACATAGCCCTCAAATACAATCCATACATCTCAACACTGAATCCATATGACCTACATAGCTCTCAATAGAACTATTATTGCGACTCAAAATTAAGAATTGTTCTCAAAAGGACCTTCTCAATATACTAAAAAATGTTGATCCGCACTATCTACCTCATACATCATATTTATACAAAAATATGGGTAAAACCCCTTTACATTGAATACAAAAACCCTAAATACAAGTGGACTCAACTTTTCCACATTCTAACTTCGTTCGCACGCTAATCCACATTTTTGTCAAGTTGATTTTTCTTTATTTCCGATGTGTTTCTTCCTTTCCCTTCTTGTGTGTTTCTTCCTTGGTCCATTCCTTATATTCCTTCCTCGTTTTCTTCATTCTTTCCTTATATTTTGATCCAAAAATAGCTTTCTCCAATAGGCCCCAAACACTAACGCATGGCTCATCCTGAGCCACTCAGGTAGTATGTGCCTCCTGCACCGATTTCTCCATTTCTTGGAATCTTCCCGACATTTCTCCAGCACAAGTATTCACATGTGCACTCTTCTCTACAAAAAAATGTACATTTTATGCTATGATATACTCCCTCATCATATATTTAGCCTCAAACTTAAGAGTTTCCATATGGCCCTTGCCTACATCCATTTCCATCAATATCTTCTTTGTGTGTTCCTAAAGTGGATCCAGTTGAGCCTCCCTCATCTTCTTCTCTATCTACATAGTTTTTAACTCTTCTTGTCATTTTTTTAGCTCTTTCACGCTTCTGAGCCTATACTGAATGTTCATATCTTTTTTCTTATTCTTCAACTCCTACGAGGATGAATTGGTGCTTTTCTCCTTTTGTTCTAGTGTTTGCAACTTTTCATCTTCTTGCAGACTTGTCCAAAGTTGTGAACTTTTCTCCTATAAGTATGCAATATTTTTAACACTCTACACCATTTCCTTTATGTGCCCCATATCCTCATACACTCTATGTGATCACACCTATGATGTTGTTCTTGGGTTCAACGTTTCCATCAACTCTGTTATCTGACTCTTGTAATGTTCCCTCTCCTACACAATCTTCCTAGTTTTCTCCTCGGTCTGTAAGTGTGTCCCTTCTTATGTGTTGTATGGAATTGACTTAAAGACTTATTCAATGCACTCCTCTATCTATACAATGCACTTCTTTACCTGGTCCTTCTCAGCCTATATTCCTTTGAGATTTATGTTCAATGTGTTATTGATATCCTTATCTATTTGTAACTCAATCTCACTTGCGCCTACTCTAGATTGGACTTCTTGTTTGACACTAACGTGCAATTTGTACAACACTTTCATGGGGATATTGGCCAAATACAAGTGCAAATGATCTATCTCCATTAGTTTTTTATGTGTTGTCTCCTCTTCTAACTACATCATATCCTAAGTGATAGGAAAAATATCACTCCCTCATGCTATGATATGTATTCTTTCCTACATTAGCACTACCTTTTCCTGAACAATATATTATGGCCTCACCTTTTCTTTCTATTGTATTTCGCTCAAGTTAAGTTGCACCAACATTTCCTTCATTTATCATAGCCTCTTTATTATTTCCTCTCTTCTCTTTTCCATGTCATCCCATGACTCTGCTATGTGGTCTTCCGATTTTTTTTCCACCGTCTCTGCATCATCTGATGTTACAGTAAATTTTGGGACATATTTATGCACCTTCATCTTTTTCCTTTGTCCTCCTTCCTGCAACATGGGTCTATTCTATTGTAGAGTCTCTATTTGTGTTGAATTTTTATGTATCTCTATATTTTGGATGTATCCTCCTCCTTGTCCCTCCTTTTTCAGAACCATTGTTTCCTTTTGTGTTCTTTCATTAGTTTTATTCTTCAGTTGTTCTCTTTTGTTGGTGGCTATGATGAGAATTTTTTCCTATGCAGGTGTCTTTGGAATGTTTTTTTTTCTCTTGGTTTTCTTACTGTCAAACCTCCTGCACTATCCTTTGTGCACTCTAAAACTTGTTGGAAGATTGGTTACTATCATTGATGTTAACCCTAGTCATGGGTTTTGGACTGGAAGATTGATAAAGGTGTTTGGACATGAAGGACAATGCACATGCATATACAACACCCATGAATGGATAGTATACATCATGTTGTTTCCAGTGGTATGTGGAACATCA
>CBVK0102136521.1:0-15832 GCA_900067695.1 Picea abies
AGGAAGATTCAGCTCATGTCTAGTTTGAGACAGATAAGTCAAACAACTTCATTGAGCACATTCAACACATCCACCAACAAGTTCATGACATCTTGGACAGAGCCAATGCTAAGTACAAGCAACGACATGATCAACATCAGGTGCCACACAACTTCCAAGTGGGCAACAAAGTGTGGCTTCATTTGCAAAAGGAACGCCTCGCTGGACCCCACCACAAGCTTCGTCCACTTTGATATGGGCCATACACCCTCACCAAGGTTGTAGGGGAAAATTCCTTTGATCTCAGCATTCCACCATTCCTTGGTCTGCACCCAGTGTTCAATGTGGACCGCCTTCGGCCCTACTTTCCACCTCTACTAGACACATCTGACATGGCAGAACAACTCACACCAACATAGTTAAATGTAGACTGCATGGAACAAGACAGAACTGATCAGATCATGGATACACAGATCAAGCACACCCGAAAACAAAGGATACCACTATATCGAGTTGTCAAAGCAGGCCAACTCCTTCACCAAGGCAAATGGCTCACCAGGGACCAAGTTCAACAGAAGTTTCCTCATCTCATGGAGAAACTCAACACAATGGGGACCATTGCTTCCTAAGTAGGGAGGATCGATCTAGGTGGATATCAGTAGCCACCCACCTTTTCTGACTAGCTCAAAACAATTTTCTGGCAATTTTGGCAATTTACTATTTTTAGCAGGTTGTAACTTTCGGGGCCATTTTGAGGGCCTAAATGAATGTTTTTTGAGATCTAGGTTCTCAATGATAGTTTAAAGCATGATTGATCCCCCAAAATGAATCTCCTCGATGATACCTTTCCAACGAGCTATCACATGCCTAAAACGGAGATCGTATGCAAAAGTTACGACCTCGAGAAGTTGATGTACTAACTTACCCAAACGGGGCCCACATGACTTTTGGTGCTTCATCTCCTAGGGTTAGGTTTTTGGATGTCTATGAATTTTGGCATTCTCGTCTATTGTAAAAATTCCTCTAGAGCCTCATTGTAATCATCTTCTCATGGATGCGAGTAGCAGCCACATCTCTTCTCAGAGATAAGCTACCAACGCCCTAGCTAGTTTATTTACATTCTGTCTGTAAGCATATTTCAGTCATTTGTTATTAATGAAATGAAGTCTTATTTCAGCTGCATCTCTGCATTTATGTGTATTTCTGTATTTCATTGTGTTCCTACATAAATCTGGATCATTTGGACTGCAATATTGATAAAGGTATTTGAACATGAAGGAAAATGCACATGCATATACAACACCTATGAATGGATAGTGTACATCATGTTGTTTCTGGTGGTATGTGTCACGTCACGTGGATCCTCATGGTTGAGGAGAAATGAATTTTTGAAGATGACAAATTGAATTGAAGAAGGAAGTACATGTAGGACCTAAAGATAATTAAAGAAAAGAATTACAAAATAAGAAATTGTCAGGTCAATGCCAATGTTAAAAATAAGTGACATAAATGGTATAAATAAACATCATTATACATTCATTTGATACAAGTCAAATTTCAGGTATGTTATTTTCAAGTCATCTTACCATTTTTGCTATAAATTTGTTTCTAGAATGATTCATATGGTGAAATAGATATGGTATTGAGAAGACATATCAAGGCACCTCTGGTAAAAGTTTCAGCTCTTGATTCTCTACAATCATGGAGATACACTCTGTGGAAGATAGGGTTTGTGACCAATCCTGAAGCTAGTCAATAAACATGTGTTCCGGGTAAAACAATCATAACTTCTTCATAGAGAATCCAAATGATGTGGGACACATTTCATTGGAAATAGTATGGACTGTAGTTTATTGTGTGCCAGTTTCAGAATTAGATGTTAATTATTGAGCATGGGGCATTATGTGCAAGTTTACTCTCTTGAATAGACCAGAATTGAATAAAGTCTACCATTCTTTCTATAACCTCTTTTTGGGGAAGAGTCAAGGAGTGAAAATTGGAGGAGTTTCAAAGAATAGATTGAGTAATATTATCTACAGGATTAGATTACTCCATGAATTTAAGAATTGAAGAAATTGAAGAAGTATCAGGAAGCATTATCAAGTTCTATGTGATGATTGGTTGATGGTGATGATTTAATGTAAAGTTTTAATATCTCTCATATATTCTTGGGTGGAAGGAAGGGGTAGGGATGGAGATTTCAACTCTCTCTTGATATTTGAGGATTGTATCTTCCACTTGTAATTTTATCCCTCCCTTTACATTTGGAAGCTGTAGTTACCTTTGGAAGTCATTACTTCCCTTGAACAAAAGCTATTGATTATTTCTCATATATTGTGCATGGTGTGTTGGTGTAACTCTTATACTATTGTTCACTACTCATTGGATATAATTGAATGGTTTAAGTATAAGTTGAAAAATATTTTTAAATTGTACTTGATACTAATTCACCCCCCTCTCAGTATCAACACAACTTTCCTGGTGTTTTCTGTCGAACTCCTAGTTTTTTGTGATGTGTCAGCTTCTACTGGTTGTTTTCCTTTATGTCCCTTCTTTCATTTCATTGTTAATTTCCACTCATCTTGATAGTTCTTCACGGCCCATTGAAATTCTTCTCAAGTGACGCAGTACCTCATATGTAACCAATTCTTCTTTGGATCCCTTTTAGCCTAGATTCATACATTGTGGCTTGAGACCTAAAAATAGGCTATCTTCTTGTGTTCCCCTACCACTTCTGGTGGGATTATCCATGTATATTCCACCTTTTCTTGTATCTCCTCCAAGTGAATCTAAAATATGCTTGAGTTAGCCTTCCTTTCATTTTCGGTTTAGATGTGTCATAGTGCTACATACTCTAATATGCAACACTTTCCTATCCTTTGAAAAAACATGCTAAATTTGGGGTGTCTCCAACCTACCAATACTTTGATTATGATCAACCATGAGTAATGAAAATCTATCCCCAAGTATTTTTCATCTTTGCAACCATCCAAAAATAATTTCACTACGTATGGACTCCAACTAAGTAGAGTCCCCTTCACGCACTATGTGACTACAATGATCACCCCTACTGGTACCTTCTCCTTACAACACTTTCATAGAAACTTACATTCCATTAGCTTCATTTCCATCCTTTTTGTAGATTTGTTTATCCTATTAATCACAATTCCCTTGGACCCTCTCACTGTGCCATATGTTTTCTTCATTTCCTCTGTGAGGGTCTTCTATGTAGTTTTATCATCCAGATATTTTTCAGGTTTCTCACCATCAGTGGGAAGACCTGTGATCTACGTAATTAGGTCTATGTCAATCAATATGGGCCTATATAACCATAAAATACCTCCATGTACTAACTCTAACAATTTTTTGATGCAGTTATTCACGTCCTTGCCACGTCCAAAATGAGGGATATTTAGTAAGTCCATTATCCTTGTGTTGTATAAGCCTATTATTCACTGATTTGGTTCAATTATTGGTACTCTTGTCACACTAATACATTTTCTTTCCAAGTATACCTATGGATCCAATTCTTGAAATTGTCTTTATCTACTACGTCATGGCTTGAATATTGTAATTTTTCTACACATCCTACAATATTTCGTAGAACTATCACTCCTTCTGGAATGCGCGGTAATGTTATCGTGAATTTTGTTTGTTTGCAGTACGATATCTTCACCGAATGTGTCCTATTTCCCATTCCCATTGCAGTGGATGACATTGCTTCCTAACATGAATTTGACTTTGGCTCACCTATAAAATCTTCTACTTGCATATGTTCCTCGTTTTTTGGTGTTGGTTTTGTAACCAGTTCATGTGTTGGTTCGGCCTCTACCCTAGGCTCGTTAGAATCTATTCTTTCCTCATCCTCCCCATTTTTTTTTTGTGATGCACCCAGAATGAACTATTGGGTAACGGGGTTCTGTTCTTCCATATTTGAATCCACATTCATTTTCATTGGCTCCCATTCTTAGAATGATGTTGGGATATCTAGTTCTGGTGACAGAATCGTGTCCATGTCCATGACTCCTACATGTACACTAGTGTTTTCCACTTATAGTTCTTGTGTCTTTGGCGATATTGTATTTATGTGTGTCCTCATTCACATTTGGATGGGTGATCCAACCTTTGGTGGAACCATACTATAATTTACTATCTCTGGTGTTCTAAATTGATGATAAAACCTTCAAGGATAATTCATCTCTCTGTGTGTTTTCTCAACTTCTTCTCCTTAGCTCTAGTTTGCTCAAAGTCACAATGGGGTGTTATTTGCAAGTTTTGTTCTTTTCTAAGGCCTGCCATTAATTCTTTGTTGTATTCGACTTTTTTTAACCTACTTTACCACTTTTCTTCTTTTTTCGGTCATTCTCCATCTTAGTGTGCAATGTTTAGTTTTTTTTTCGCACATTTCTTGAATTCTCTGACACTAATTTTGCATCTATTGCACATTGTCCCACATAGCCCCCAATAACCCTCCTTCCATACCTCCCCATCTCTCTGTCCCTCCCTCCCTCTCTCTCTCTCTCTCTCACCCTTTCCCTCCATTCCTCTCTCTTTCCCTACCTCCCTCCCTATCCCTCCACGACCCTCTATAATGAGCCCCAAATTTACCATAAAAAATTAAAATTTCTATGACATAATTGAACTTTGTTTAAGCTTAGAGTTTAAGAGAAAGTAAGATTCAATTCAATCCATAATGGTATTATTACACCAGTCTAGTTTACTTCGAGAAGGAAATTGTCAAGTAATCAGTTCTGCACACTTAGTTACACTTATGATTGCATGACTGAATAGTAGGTGACTTGACTGTCTGCTATGTGTGCGCGTACGACGAATATTATCATTTTACTATAGAAAATTCTCTTTAAATCTCTATTAACGTCGGTACTTAATTCCACCTACAATTAACCATATATCTATATCTTCTCCATATAATAATTTAGGTAATGGTCATGCCCGTACACAGAGACCTGTAATATGAATTGTTATTATTATACTCCTATATCAGATGAAGATCCTCCCACATCTTCTATCAGTCCATTCATTACAGTATTTGAGTTGTTCCTACAACTTTTTGAAGAAACATAGATCAATTGGGTTTCAATGATCACAAGTACCGAATAAAACAAAGGACCATGTTATTTTCCGAAATCTAAAATACAAAATGAATGTGGGCCAATATTTCAGGGTTTTGGATTTGAGGTATCATGGGTGCAAGAGCCAGACATCAACACACAAAATTACCTAAAATTGTGAAAAGATGCCGAGCACTTTGAGGTTTCGGGGTTTGGGATTTTCGTGAATACAAAATTCAATCATCAACACACAACAACTCTCGAAATTGATAAAGGTGATCAGTACTTTGGGAATTCAGAGTTTGGGATTTCATGAATGGAAGTGGCCAAAGAACATATACAAACCTCCCAAATGAGAAAAAAATAAAGGTGGGTCCTAGACTTCAGGATTTCGGGGTTCGAAAATTCCCCAGTTCCGGTGTCCAAACATTGACATAAACAAATTTCTGAAATGCAAAAAAGGAAAAGGTGAGACCTGCACTTTGGTATTTTGGGGTTCAGGGTTTCATGGTTTTCATACTCAACATACAACATCACACAACCACTCCCTAATTTCAAAAGGATGAAAGGATGTGGGACAACACTTTGGGATTTCAGGATTCGGGGTTTTGGGGTTTGCAACTACCAAACAGCAACACACAACAACTCCCGAATTTCGAAAGGTGAAAGGATGTGGGACAATACTTCAGGATTTCAAGATTCATGGTTTTGGGGTTTGCAACTACCAAAAAACAACATACAACAACTCTCGAATTCTGAAAGGTGAAAGGATGTGGGACAACACTTCGGGATTTCAGGATTCGGGGTTTTGGGGTTTGCAACTACCAAACAACAACACACAACAACTTCAAAATTCCGAAAGGCGAAAGGATGTGGGACCAACTCTTTGGGATTTTGGGATTCAGGGTTTTGTGGCTTTCAAATGCCAAACCTCCAACATAAACAAACTTCTGAAAGGATGAGAAAAAGATAAGGTGGTACCCGCATTTTGGGATTTCGGGGTTCGAAAATTCGTGATTTCAAGTGCCCTAAACCTCTTATGTAGCCAACTTCCGAAATGTGAAAAGAAAGTTGGACTAAGTTTTCCCGTTGAAAATAATTAAGGTAATAACTCAATCAAAATGCAAAGGAAGAGAGTACTATGCTTCTACTGTAACTCTTCACACTATTTTCATCACTCTCGTTCTTTATCCTTTGCGGGTACTCTTGATTTTCATTTTCTGGGAAAACTCTTACTTTCATTTTTGGAAGATGGAATGTGTAGAAAGATACGATATACCTTTACCTCACAGAATTCTGAAAGCCTAAGGACTTAGGAATTTTACATGCACGGAAGGGAACAAAGGATAAAATTTTCTATATAAGGTAAATTCTATAATATTCACTTAGAGCCTCTTTTAATCAATGCATTAAATGTCAACAGTACTAGATCTGTTCATCTTTGTAAATACATGATTAAGAATATCATTCCATCAGATATTGGTCATTATAAATGATGTTCTGAGGGATGTGAGCTTGGTTTCCCGGGGATTTATCTACAGAGAGGATCTGCCTCATTGTCATTAATATCCTCCTTTCCTTACTTACTTATAGAAATATAATTACATATTTCCTTCACATATATTCTCCACAACAAAAAAAAGTGGAAAATGTTACAGTTATGATTTAATCAATACAATGCATCAGAAAAATCATTCAGACAGAGAATGGACATCATTCTAGTTCAGATTTAATATGACATCAAAATAAAAACATAGCCATTCATAATTGAGAGGGGTATATCAACATATATGAATCCAATCTATGGGAATACAAAGGGAACAACCACATTCCTCCCAACCGTAGAATAGGGAAGCCAAGGTCACTTGCCTAATTCACCCCCTAGCCTGACCATGAATCCATGACGAAGAACTCGGAAAATCCTCCTCAACAATGTCCTTCAATTCCAATAGTTATCCTCTTACCTCACACTTACTCAACAGTGCTCATAACAAAAAGAAAAATCTATTTTCAGTAGGCTCTTCTTGCCTCACAGTCAATCCGCAGTGTTCATAACAACAAGAGAGCTCAAAATCTTTCCCAGCATACTTGGTAGCATCCTTCACCCTCGCATATGCTATTTATCAATTTTTGCCCGGGTCTTTTTCCCTCCTTTGGGGATTTTCGCAGGTCTATGAACCATTGATTTTTAGGGGCTTCCAGTGGCCAAATAGCTGATTTTCCATTTCTCATAATCATCCTAGAGGCAGTTCCAACATGTTCCCCCACTCATGGAGTCATGGTCAACTGATTTTAACATGGTTGTTCCATTTGTCCTCCTGCAATTAATATAAATATTCTGTTGTGATACAAGTGTCATAGTCAAATAGTTATTTGATTCCAAACAGATCTCTTCCCAACAGTCACAATAATTAAATACAATTATTAAATTCGAAATTCAGTATTTCCATAAATGGAAAAAAAATTTCAGATTCGAATTTGCCAAAAATGGAAATAAATTTCCAGCACACAGAAATAAAAATATTTTATTTTTGGGGGATGTCACATCCTTTCCCCCTTTATTAAAACACTTTCCTCAGTGTTCATTCCTTTCCTGGAATAGGATTGGATGAGATTTCTGCAAATCTCCTTCCAATTCCCAAGTGGCCTCCTCAGGACTAAAGTGCTTCCATTGCACCTTTACCTGAGGATGGCTCTGTTTCGAAGTGTTATTTCTCTCCAGTATAGAATGCACAAGGGTTCCACCTGGAACTCTCCTTTGGGTTCCAGTTGCACCAAGTTCCAATCAATCATATGAGTAGGGTCATGAATATATTTTTCCAGCAAAGACACATCAAATACATTATGAATTCTTAGATTAGCTAGAAGTGCAAGATGATATGCTATGGGTCCAATTCAAGCTAGTATCTCAAAGGGCCCACAAAACCTGGGTGCCATCTTGGCACAGTTCCCCAACTTCAACGAGCTTTTGCAGGCTTTGACCTTCAAATAAACATGTTCTCCCACTTGAAATTCCAAGTGTCTTGTTTTCTGATCTCCATAGCTCTTCTGTATGTCCCGTGCTTCTTTCAAGTTATGTTGTACCCTTTTTACCATGTTCTCCATTTATTGGAGCATCTCTGGTCCAGTCATGAGTCTGTCAGCTGGGTTATCCCAACTAATTAGAGTTGTACACTTTTTGCCATACAATATTTCAAAATGGCTCAACTTAGCTGAAGTTTGGTACCCATTGTTATATGCAAATTCGACCAAGTGTAGGTAGTCTTCTCACTTGTTAGGTTTTGTTCTTACATACATGCAGATCATATCCTATATGATTTGGTTTTTCCTTTCGGTCTGTCCATCCGTTTGTGGATGATAACTTGTGCTGAAATTCAAATTAGTATTTAGGCAAACAATTCCTTCCAAAAAGTGGATGTGAATTTTACATCTCTATCTAAAATCACCATTTTAGGAATACCATGTAGTCTAAAAATTTCTTTCATGAATATTTCAACAATGTTAATAGCTTTAAAAGTAGACTTTACAGGAATAAAATGTGCAGACTTACTGAGTTTATCGATTACAACCATGATTGAATCATTATGTTTCTGAGTTTTAGGCAAACCTGTTATAAAGTCCAACAATGTGGTTTCCCATTTCCATTCTGCTACTGGTAATGGTTGTAATAGGTCAGCTGGATGTTGGTGTTTAGCCTTAACTTGCTAATAATCTTGGCACCTAGCCAAGTACTCTACTATTTCACCCTTCATATTAGGCCAGTAAAATAATTTTATGAGTGTTGTTATAGTTTTCTAGTAACCTGGATGGCCAGAGTATGGTTTCTTATGCACTTCGTCTAAAATAGTTAATTTTAGCTCTGTTGAATCTGGTATGTAAAGTCTATTTTTAAATCTTAATAGTCCCTTCTTGTCGATACTTATATCTATTTTATTTGAGTTTGTGATACTATTTTGAAATTTTGCCATTATCTTAGTGTAATTTCCATCGTTGATACCTATCATCCTTATTCTTTGTTCCAGATCACTTTCTGCCCTGCTGATGTTTATCTCAAACAACCCATGGATTCTGCGGCTTAAAGCATCTACGACTTTATTTTCCTTACCCTTCATACATCTGACCTCGAAGTCAAATTCTCTCAAGAAGGCTAGTGACCTTGCTTGTCTTGCATTAAGGTCTGGTTGGTTAAATAGATATTTCACTCTGCTATTAGCTATCAATAGTAAGAATGTTTTGCCCATTATATAGTTTCACCACATTTTTAAGGCATGTATTGTTGTTGCCAATTCTAATTCATGAGTGACATAATTTCGCTCATGTTCCTTTAATTTTTGGGACTTATAACAAATCACGTGCCCTTCCTGAGTTTGAACACCACCTAGTCCCTCTTTACTTGCATCAACGCATACTTTGAAGTCTTTATCTAGGTATTCTACCTTCAAAATGGGCGTTGATTTCAATAACTCTTTTAGCTTGTCAAAACTGTCTTGACACTTTTGCGACCAGTTAAACTTGGTCCCTTTCTTTTGTAATGACATGATAGGGTAGGCTATCTTGGAGAATCCTTCTATAAATCTGCGATAATGTCCAGTGATTCCCATGAATGACTGGATATTTTCCACATCCTTCGGTATTGGCCATTCCATAATGGATTTTATCTTTTCCAGGTCTATGACAATACCTTCCGAGGAAATGACATATCCTAAATATTGTATTTATTTTTGATAAAATTCACATTTGTTGAATTTTGCGTATAGTTTGTGTTTCCTTAGTGTTTTCAAAACTAGTTGTAAGTGTTCATCATGTTCCTCCTCCGTTTTAGAATAGACTAGAATATCATCGATAAATACTACTACGAACTTGTCTAAGTACTGGCTAAAAATGGTGTTCATCAAGCACATAAATGTGGCTGGTGCATTAGTGAGTCCAAAAGGTATGACTACAAACTCGTAGTGTCTGTATCTTGTTCGAAAAGTTGTTTTGTTTATGTCTTGGTCTTTTATCCTAACTTGATGATATCCAGATCGTAAATACAATTTTGAGAAGATCTTAGCCCCACCAACTTGATCTAACAGATCATTTATCCTAGGTAAGGGGTATTTGTTCTTAATGGTCACTTTGTTTAGTTGTCTATAATCGATACATAGTCTTAGAGTACCGCCTTTCTCTTCAAAAAGAGGATTGGTGCTCCCCATGTCGAGACACTTGGTTTGATATACTCTTTATCCAACAATTCCTGTAATTGTATTTTTAATTCTGTCATCTCTGGTAGACTCATTCGGTAGGGTGCTTTTGAGATAGGGGTTGATCTATGTAGTAAGTCTATGGAGAAATATATCTCTCTCCTAGGAGGCAATTCTGGTATCTCATCAACAAACATGTCTCTGAATTCACGTAGGACAACACAGTCTTCTAACTTGGGCTTATCTTCTTTTTCTAATAGATTCGTTACTTGGATGGCGTAAACTTGACATCACTTTCTAATACATTTCTTGAATTGCATCACTGAAACTTGTCTGACTGACATAGGTTTTGGTATAATTTGGGTTGTTCTAACAATGCCAAAATTATCTTTATAGCTAAGTATCTTTGTATAACAGTCTAGTACTTCTCTGTGTTGTTAGAACCAATCCATCCCAATAATCATATCATAATGTCCTAGTGGTAGGATGTTCAGATTGGTCCTTATCTTTTGACCATATAAGTTGAACTCAAGATTAGAAATAAAGTTAACTACTTTTCTTTTAGTACCTCTTGCTAATTGTACAAGCCAATATTTTTTTTTCTTTTGTTTCTTAAGTTTATTCAACTCTACTACATTGGGAGTAATATAACTTAACGTAGCTCCAAGGTCAATTAAAACAAAAATTCGAGTGTCATGGATTTTACCTTCAATTTCTACCACCGAGGACTGGTGGTCAGCTTGTCAACTATCTATGGCTGCATTTATCTGATGCAGACTTTTGCCCATGTCACCCACTGTCGAGGCTTCCTACAAATTGTGAACGACAATTCTATTTTCTTCAATTAAATGTGGACTGTTCCTACTTAGATGAGGCTCTCCACACTCCCAACACTTTAATGGCTCACGGAAGTTGTCCCCAAACTTCTTCATTCCTAGGTTTACTGGCTTACTGCTACCTTGCGTATTCAGATGATTGGAGTGAAAATCCTTCCTTGGGAAACTTTTTGCTGCATTTTGATAAGGAGTTGGCTGGTATCCCTCCTTTCGTTGGTTTATTCCATCTTGCTTCTTATCCTTCTAGGTCTTGGGAAAATCTACCCACTGTTTATACTGGTCATAGCACATTCATGCTTTCCTGAATGCCTCACTCAAGGATTTGGGGTTTTCAAACTGAATTCTGTCCCTGTAGGACTATGGTAAATAGCTTAAGAATCATTGAATTTTTACCTTATCCTCTCGGATGTATGGTACGAACCTTAGTAGTTCTAGAAATTTATTTATAAGGTCCTCCATCGTCATTTGTCCGAGTCATAACTCATAGAAATTTTTCGTCTTCCTTTCATAATAACTTTCAGAAAGGTATTGTTTCTTAAAATAGTTCTTAAATTTTTTGTCTTCCTGCCACCAAATGTTGGCCTTCCCCTTCATATTGTAGATGGCCATTCTGACCTTCATGTTGTTGGAATAGTTGTAGATTTGGAAGTATTTTTTTATGTCCAACAACCATGCCTTGGCTTCTTCTCCTATCCTGGATTCTCCATCAAAAGTAGCTGGTCTAATCTTTTTAAATTCTCCTTCAAGGTGGTCTGTTTGTTTTCTTTTTCTGTCAGGTATGGTTTTTTCTTTAGCTGAAGGTGTCCCTTCAGATGAACTGTCTCCTTTTTCTGTTTTCGCACCAGAATTCTTGGAGGCCCTTTTGATAACCTCTTCCTCATGGTTATCATATTTTGGAATTTTCTTGGTTACTATACTATGCAGCAGGACTTCATTTATCTCTTGTTGTTCCTGCTGTGCCTTCTTCATTTTTTCATTGTCGGCCTTGAAATCCTATAGTTCAACAATAAGGTTCCTCATTGTTTCCAACACCTCTATGGGTGAGCTTCCATCACTATTATGTCTTGGATCTCCAGGAGGTCCATGTAGTGGATTCTCTTCCACCCTGATTTCTACACCTTCTTGAGCTTCCATTTTTTTCAACACAAAACATAAAAGATCTTTGTTTGTAATCCATAAGATTTATTAGTTTTTTCATAAATCAGAATATATACTAAGAAATCAATGTAGCCCTGTTCAGGCCCAATGTTGTAACTTTTGTTCTAATACCATATGTAATGAACCTGAAATTTACCATAAAAAATTAAAACTTATATGACATAATTGAACTTTGTTTAAGCTTAGAGTTTAAGAGAATGTAATATTCAATTCGATCCATAATGGTATTATTACACTAGTCTAGTTTAGTTCGAGTAGGAAATTGTCAAGTAATCAGTTCTGCACACTTATTTATGCTTATGATTGCATGACTGAATAGTAGGTGACTTGACTGTCTGTTATGTGCGCACGTAAGACAAATATTATCATTTTACTATAGAAAATTTGCTTTAACTCTCTATTAATGTCAGTACTTAATTCCACCTAAAATTAAGCATATGTCTATATCTTCTCCATATAATAATTTAGGTACTAGTCATGCCTGTACACAGAGACCTGTAATATGAACTTTTATTATTATACTCCTATCTTAGATGAATATCCTCCCATGTCTTCTATCAGTCCATTCATTACAGTATTTGATTTGTTCGTCTAACAATAATTCCTACTATGTTTCTACAGCTTTGTGAAGAAACAGAGGTCAATCGGGTTTCAGTGATCACAAGTACCGAATAAAAAAAAGGACCCTGTTATTTGCTAAAATATAAAATATGGAATGAATGTGGGCCAGTATTTCAAGGTTTCGGGATTCGAGGTTTTGCGGGTACAAGAGACAGACATCAACACACAAAATTACCCGAAATTGCAAAAAGATGCCGAGCAGTTCAAGGTTTCGGGGTTTGGGATTTTCGTGAATACAAAAGTCAATCATCAACACACAACAACTCTTGAAATTGATAAAGGTGATTAGTACTTTGGGAATTCAGAGTTTAGGATTCTGTGACTGCAAGTGGCCAAAGAACATATACAAACCTCCGAAATGCGAAAAAAAGAAAGGTGGGTCCCGCACTTTGGGATTTTGGGGTTCGAAACTTCCCGAGTTCCAGTGTCTACACATGGAGATAAACAAATTTCCAAAATGTGAAAAAGGAAAAGGTGAGACCTGAACTTCGGGATTTCGAGGTTCGAGGTTTCACGGTTTTCATACTCAGCATACAACACCACACAACCACTCTCGAATTTCAAAAGGATGAAAGGATGTGGGACAACACTTTGGGATTTCAGGATTCAGGGTTTTGGGGTTTGCAACTACCAAACAACAACACACAACAACTCTCGAATTCCAAAAGGTGAAAGGATGTGGGACAATACTTCAAGATTTTGAGATTCATGGTTTCACGGTTTGCAACTACAAAACAACAACTCACAACAAATCCCGAATTCTGAAAGGTGAAAGGATGTGGGACAACACTTTGGGATTTTGGGATTTAGTGTTTTGGGGTTTGCAACTACCAAACAACAACACACAACAACTCCCAAATTCCGAAAGGTGAAAGGATGTGGGACCAACTCTTCGGGATTTTGGGATTCGTGGTTTTGGGGTTTTCAAATGCCAAACCTCCAACATAAACAAACTTCCAAAAGGATGAGAAAAATATAAGGTGGGACTTGCATTTCAGGGTTTCAGGGTTCAGAACATCGTGATTTCAAGTGCCCCAAACCTTTTATGTAACCAACTTCCGAAATGCAAAAAGAAATTTGGACTAAGTTTTCCTGTTGAAAATAATTAAGGTAATAATTCAATCAAAACACAAAGGAAGAGAGTACTTTGCTTCTACTATAACTCTTCACACTATTTTCATCACTCCCACTCTTTATCCTTTGTGGGTACTCTTGATTTTCATTTTTTGGGAGAACTCTTAGTTTCATTTCTGGAAGATGGAAGGTGTAGAAGGATACGATATACCTTTACCTCACATAATTTTGAAAGCCTAAGGACTTAGGATTTTTACATGCACAGAAGGGCACAAAGGTTAAAATTTTCTGTATAAGGTAAATTCTATAATATTCACTTAAAGCCTCTTTTAATCAATGCATTAAATGTCAACAGTACTAGATTTGTACATCTTTGTAAATACATGATTAAGAATATCATTCCATCAGAGATTGATCATTATAAATGATGTTCTGAGGGATGTGAGCTTGGTTTTCTGGGGATTTATCTACAGAGAGGATCTACCTCATTGTCGTTAATCTCCTCCTTTCCTTACTTACTTATAGAAATATAATTACAGATTTCCTTCACGTATATTCTCCACAACAAACAAAAATGGAAAACGTTACAGTTCCGATTTAATCAATACAATGCATCAAAAAAATCATTCAGATAGAGAATGGACATCATTCTAGTTCAGATTTAATATGACATTGAAATAAAAACATAGCCATTCATAATCCATAGGGGTACATCAACATATCTGAATCCAATCTATGGGAAGACAAATGGAATAGCCACGTTCCTCCCAACCGTAGAACAGGGCAGCCAAGGTCACTTTCCCAATTCACCCCCTAGCTTGACCATGAATCCATGAGGGCAAACTTGGAAACTCCTCCTCAACAATGTCTTTCAATTACAATAGTTATCCTCTTGCCTCACACTTACTCAACAGTGTTCATAAAAACAAGACAAATCTATTTTTGGTAGGCTCCTCTTACCTCACACTCAATCTGCAGTGTTCATAACAGCAAGAGAGCTCAAAATGTTTCCCACCATACTTGACAGCGTCCTGCATCCTCGCATATGCTATTTATCAATTTTTGCCAGGGTATTTTTCACTCCTTTAGGGATTTTCATATATCAATCCCTAATTTTCAGGGGCAGCCAGTGGTCAAATATCTGATTTTCCATTTCTCATAATCAACCTAGAGGCAGTTCCAATATGTTCCCCCACTCATGGAGTCATGGTCAACTGATTTTAACATGGTTAATTAATATAAATATTCTGTTGTGATACAAGTGTCATAGTCAAATAGTTAGTTGATTCCAAACAGATCTCTTCCCAACAGTCAGAATAATTAAATACGATTATTAAATTCGAAATTCAAAATTGCCATAAATGGAAAAAAAATTCTAGATTCGAATTTCCCAAAAACGGAAATAAATTTCTAGCACACAAAAATAAAAATATTTTATTTTTGGGGGATGTCACACCCTCCCTCTCTTTCCCTTCCACCCCCTCTCTCCCTTCCTCAAACTACCTCTCCCTCCCTTTTTAGATATCTCTCTCTCTACATTCCTCTCCTTCTCTCCTCTTATATCCCTTTCTCTCCCCCCATATATATTGCTCCCCCCCTCCCTCTCTCTGTCTCTCTCACTCTCCCCCTACCTCACTCTCTCTCACTCTTTTTCTCTCCCCCTACCTCACTCTCTCTCACTCCCTCCCACAATATCTCTCTCTCCATCTCCCTCTCTCTATTTCTCTCTATATTTGCCAGTCCCTCTCTCTCTATTCGTACTTCCTTTCATCCCTCCCTCTCTCTCTCTCCCTCCATCAATAGTTCTCTCTCTATGTCCTTCCCTCTCTCTCTATCTCTCTTATTCTCCCACTCTCCCTCTCTCTCCCTCTCTATAACCTTCTCTCACTCACTCACTCCCCCTCACCCT
>CBVK0102136581.1:0-13001 GCA_900067695.1 Picea abies
TTCCACCCACTTATCCCATCCCCTTCTTTTCTTGACTTTGTGACGTTAGATTTCATCACCAACTAGTGACTTCGAAATAAGAAGGTTTGTTTGTTTGGTTTGATTCCTAGATTTTATTAGTGAGTGTTGTTTGTTTTCTCAAGTCGGCCATAGATTTATTTCGTTCTTTACTTAGTTGGAGCAACATCATCCTTTTTCGTTCACGTGCAAGTGATAGCCCCAAAAAATATGGAAGATTACCAACCCTTTCCTCCTAATTCACTAGAAGGCCCTCTTGAGGGAGTGGTCAATCATGAAGTTACTTTGGAAGTTGGAAGCACACACTCTTTAGAGGGATTCCATATTGTTTTGGAATCCTTGGAATATTTCTAACTCCCAATATGTTATTGAGTGTTTTACAAAATCCATGTATTCTCTGGATGAACTCATCTGGAGAAATAGTTTTTGATGAAAATTTTGAAGCACCTATCGGACCTAATGCAGGATCTGGAGTAGAGAGTACACTTTTTCAAGGTGAATCTTTTAGGACCCCGTATCACACTATTGGAACTTATAGATTTGGTTCTATCCCTTTGACATTGCATGATCTATATGGTAACCTAGGAGCAAGTGATGATTGACTAATGGCATCACAAGTGCCTGGGACGTCTGTCACCTATACGGTACCTTTAGACGATTTTACTGGCACTACCAATAGGGTCACCACCATTTTAGACCAAATATTGTTTGGTTCTCACTCGATCCCTATTCTTCATATGGCCCATTATACTATGGTCCTACAAGCTACCATGATTCCTATCGAAAATGTGGTCATCTCCCAAGTTCTGATTAGGACACCAATTCCATATAGACTCAATCCATCACTTCCCCCTGGGTATAGAGCTTTGAATTCTTCTGTTTCTATCCCTACCTAGGTTCCATCCATACTTTTTATTCCTCCTGGGTATAATGTTGCTCCTGGTTTTGTTCCTACACCTGCCCAGGTCCTCTCTGGAGGGTCTCATCCATCTTTTCTTGGAGGATATGGCCCTAGTGGCTCCAATCCATTTGGAGGAACTAGTCACTCATTCACTTCTGGTTAGCAGATTCCTATTGGAGGCCAACTTCAATCTTGGGGGAAACCTCAATTTGGGGGTCAAATTCAAATTGGGGCATAACCTCAACTTAGGGAGAAAAATCAGGTTGGAGTCCATAACCCACTGTATGGAAAGAACAGACCTGGATTATAACCCCACCTTTGGAACCTCCATGCCCAAGGAAATCCACAATCATATGGGGGGAAACATCCTCAATTTAACTCTTTTGTACCCCCCAAATTCGGTCAACCATATCCAGGTTCCCTGAATCCCACTTAGGGTCAGGGTGTTCAATCTATTTCCCCTTACCAAGGGAACCCTTCTACCTAACCCAATCTTGTAGGCTACATGTCACAAAATCCTCTGCAGCCGAGTTTGTCGGTACTGTCTAATTATTTTCAGACTTCTTACGGTCCTACTGGTATACCTATGGGACTTCCTCCTCAAAAGTACCAGTTTCCACAAGTGAACCGACAGTTTCCTTTCCTATCCACTTTGGATTTACCTGATCTGTCTAGGATTCTGAATGATCCTATCTTACACTCTCCTCATTGGCCCATTATACCGACCAAGTTATTGTCCAAAATTCCCAATTTTGACGGTCCAGCAGGAGAAGATCCTAATAATCATGTTATGACTTTTCATCTATGGTGTTCATCCAATTCCTTTATGGATGACTCCATCATAATACGATTTTTCCAATGAACTTTCATAGGTTTGATAGCAAAATGGAACATTGAGTTACCTTGAGGTTTCTTTAATGACTTTAACACCCTATCCATGGCCTTTCTGACACATTACCAGTTACCCATTCGATACGAGACGGGAACCGAAATTTTGAGTTCTTTCAAGCAATCCTCATCCACTCATATTTCTGATCACATCCATGAGTGGAGGAAGAGAAGACGTTTAATCAAAGTTCCTCTTCTTGATAAAATATTAGCCAAGTAGTTTACCAAATCACTCATTGGACCCATTTCTTGTGATGTCACCATGGGTGGTGTTTTCACTGAAGAGAAGGTGATTCGTTGTTCTCAATATCTCGATCTCGTTTATTCGCAAACGATAACACTTTAGGATTTGATCCCTGACACTTCTCATCCTTCCACAAACCCTACCCCAAAAGCTCCAACAACCTTTCATGTTGCTGATGGTGTGATTGGAACCTTCTAGGGTGAGACCTAGTCTTCACTCGTCAGTCACACCAATCCCAAATATAATAATTCCAATGCACAAAGTAATCCTACTTCTACTCCTTCCACCAGTAAGACGACTGAAGTTAATTATGTTCAATCTACGCCTACTGGGAGAAACCCAAATAAAAAGGAAGTAAAGGGTAAGAATAAGGAGGACAAGAATAATAATTCACAATCTGATAATGCCAAAACACAAACTGCTGATGAGAAAGACAAACGTAAGCCTCGTTACCCCTGCCTTATATGTGGTGACGATCATTACACGAAAGACTGTCCAAGACATGTCGAGGTTACTAATTTCCTCCAAGGGACCGAAAAACCTTCTACACCTTCTGTTTTGTCACAACATTTCCCTTCTCAAAAGCAATCTGAACTGGTCATCCATGACCAATCTACCCTTTCTACCTCTTCCTACGTCCTTATGTGTATTGGTGATTCTAAAAAGAATGAAGTTGCAATCACAACTTGAGCCAAAGATTACTCTCTGTCAAAGGAGAAAGTTGATGATATACCAACTTCGTTAGTTCAACCTTCTCCCTTGACTTCACCTCCCAACAATCCTCTTCATCTCGAAAGACTGGGTCTCGATACAATTCTTTGCTTTCCTCCCAAGGGCATTGTTCGAAAGTCTGCGTTCAACCCTCAATCTCATGTTGCACAAAACTATAGTATTGTAGAAGATCTTGCGCAAGCACCCTCTGCGATGTTATCTCTCAAAGTCCTTCAAAGTTTTCCTGCTAAACTAAAGGCACTGTTAAAGGCCATCAGTGGAATTGACCCCATAGAGACTAACCTCATAATCTTTGACTTGGAAGATCAAGTTCCAATTCTTCCTCCTCAATTATCATTCCAGATAGAAGTTGTTGTTGAAAACAAGAATATCTACATAATTGTTATTGATGAAGGAGCCTTGACTTGCATCATGTCCTTCACTTGTTGGAAATCCATTGGCTCTCCTACTCTCACTGAATCACCCAATACACTTAATGCCTTAAATGGTATAGAATTTAAACCTTACGATGTTCTTCCCTCGTTGTCTATTATGTTGGAAGGTAAGTCAGTCAATGTTGAGGTTGAGGTCTTCGATGCACCTCTTGATTATAACCTTTTACTTGGCCGTAGCTGGATTGATTCCATGCGTGAAGTTGTGTCTACCCTTTTCTATGTGTTACGTTTCCCGCACCAAGGAAAGGTCGTTATTATTGACCAACTAGTCTTATTTAATTTTGATTCCCATACTAGAAACGTTTCCTTCATATTGAACACACCTCCTAGTTACAAGAATGTCTGAGTGGGTATTTTGAAAGATTCTACTTTGATGGGTACATTTCCAATCCCACCACCTGAAATTCCCCCCCCTTTTGCTGCCTCTATTAACATGATATCAACCACTGTTCATGAAAATCCTGCGTCATATGACCCATGGGTAGTACCTAACCTTGGTTATCACCTTCATTATGGCAACCTCATTCCTTTAAGTCTGGTCAAATCTGCTTACCAAGATATTCAATCGACAAAACCCTCCTCTCCTTCTCTCTGTGGTTCATCTCCTGATCCATTTCATGTGATCTTTCTTACTGATGATATGATCATGTCATTCATGTCTATAGAAGAAACTCCCTAGGATGATGGGCATCATCGCTCCATTCTCTTCCTAGAATGTGACACCATTGAGAGTTACCAATGGATTTCGACTTCGTCAACCGTTGTTATTTCTTAAGTTTCTGAGTCATCACATTATGTTTTATACGAAAGGAAATTGAACAAAATTTCACCTACCGTCCTTCTCGACATATCCATTAAAACCAGAGTCATGGAGAATGTTCATATTGGAGCCTCTTGTTCTACTGACGAGGTCCATGAGTATAAAGCCCTTTCCCAAGAGTTCAACAACATGTTCTCTTGGAGTTACGAAGAGTTTCCAGGTATCAAACATGATCTCGTTGTCCATGAGATTAAGACATACCCAGACGCTAAACCTATTCGACAGAGACTTTGCCCAATGCACCCACACAAAGCTACTACTATCAAGCTCGAAGTTTAAAAAATTATTAAAGACAAATTTATTTATCTTGTGGCTTTGACTAATTGGGTATCCAATATAGTTCCAGTGAATAAGAAACAAGGTACCATCCACGTCTGTGTATATTATAGGGACATAAATAAGGATTGTCCTAAAGACAATTACCCGACCCCTTTCATTGACCAGATCGTCGGCAATGGTGTTGTCAGTGAAATATTCTCTTTAATGGATGGTTTATCCGGTTATACTAAAATTAAAATTCTACCCACGAACCAACACAATACCGCTTTCATTTTCCCTTGGGGAACCTTTGCTTACCGGAAATTACCCTTTGGTCTCAAGAACTTTGGCGCAAATTTTTAGCGTGCTATGTCTTATGCTTTCCATGATATTAAGCACATTGTGAAACCCTATCTTGATGACACACCGACGCATTCCATGCGTCGTCAATATCGCTTGACATATTTGAGGGCCATTTTTGTACATTATCGTTATTATCGTATCTGCTTAAACCCACATAAATGCATTTTTTGTGTGGAGTCCAACCATTTTCTTGGTTTTATTGTGTCGATACATGGGATCCATGTAGACCCTTTTAAGGTTGAGGCTATCCTTAATCTACCTCCTTCTTCCACTTTACGTCGGATCCAAAGTTTGCAAGGGAAGGCAAACTTTTTGCGTCATTTCATCCCCAATTATACTGAACTGATGAAAGGATTTACCCAACTACTCAAGAAAGGTTACGATTTGATATGGGACGATACTGCAGACAAATCCTTTGAAGCTTTGAAACTTGCCTTAACCCATGCACCATTATTTTTTCCCCTTGACTATAGTTGGGATTACTTCCTCTATTTAGTTTCTTTAGACTCTACCATTGCCATGGTATTAGTCCAAGAGGATGACTCCCATGATGAACATGTGATATACTAGTTGAGTTGGAGTCTTACAACTACCGAGACCAAATACCTACATGTGGAGAAACTGGACTTAGTAGTTGTTCAAGTTGTCCAACTGTTTTGTCATTATATCCTATTACATAGAACCATTTTTATTTCTAATTGCAACCCTATGCAACACATCCTTACACGACAATTTCTAGGGGGCAAGTACTCCAAATGGATAGTTATCCTCCAATAGTTTGACTTACATTTTGAATGTGCTAAGTCTAATAAATATTTGGTTTTCACTGATTGATATGTGACCTTCCCTCCACTAAGACAAAAAATGTGGCAGAGGATTCCTTTCGTGATTAATCCCTTTTTATGATCAGTTTTGATGACATATGGTATGGAGATATCATTATATATCTCCATAATCAAACTTTTTGTCCCAATATCTCTAGCACAGTTCATCATCGCATATGCTATCAACATCAACCATACATCATTCTTGATGATACCCTTTATCGTCATAGTATTGAATCCATTTTCTGACGACATATCACTTATGAAGAAGCCGAGAAATCTTTGAATGACTGTCACTTTGGAGCATGTGGTGGTCATATGTCTGGGTATGCCACTTCCCAAAAGATGTTATGAGCAGATTATTTCTATCCTTTTTTATTTAAGGATTGCATTACCGTTGTCTAGAAATTCCATGCTTGCCAAACTTATAATAACAAGATAATATCTCATCCTTCTCCTTTACATCCTATAGTTTCCATTGGTCCATTCACCAAATGGGGCATTGACTTCTTGACATGTAACCCTCACTTGATTGGGGGGCATGGATACATCATTGTAGCTATGGATTACTTCACTAAATGGGTCGAAGAGATGCTTACATTTGATAACACTGGGAAAACTACAATATTGCTCATATTCAATCACATCATTACTCGGTTTGGTGTTCCTCAAGCTATCATTACTGATCAAGGTATCCATTTTTGAAATTTTATGATGTTTGAACTTACTGAAAAGTTGGGTCTTTGCCATGAAGACTCAACCCCCTATTACCCACAGGCCAATGGCCAGGTTGAAGAAATCAACAAAGTTATCATTACTATTCTTCGACGGATGATAGGAATTCATAAGATAGGTTGGCACGAGATGTTTTTCTCAGAATTATGGGCATATTGGAAATTTGTTAAGTCTGCCACAGGATTTACACCTTTCCATATAGCTTATGGTATCGAGGTTGTCTTGTTGATTGAATGTGAAATACTGTCTTTGAAACTAGCCGTTGAACTTCTCCCGAATACCTCTGTCAAAGAAGAGAATATTCTATATTTAATGCAATTAGACGAAACCCATCCCGATGTCACCCTAGTTATTGAAACCCAGAAGAAACATGTTAAAGCCCAATATGACAAATATGTCAAGCCACGTATTTTTTCTGAGGGTGATCTTGTTCTCCTTTACAAACATGATCGTAATTTGCTAGGGGCCGATAAATTTGAAGCCATGTGGCGAGGTCCTTACATTGTTAAACATTTGTTGGAGAAGGGAGCTTATGAGCTAGTTGATTATGATGGAATCCCTTTGAGTGAACCCCGAAATGGGATTTAATTAAAGAAGTATTATTCATAAGTCATTTTTGCATGAGTTCTTGTACGTTTAGTGTATCATACTATTGTGTGTTTTTTCGTTGTTTGATTTCAGCCCTTAGCTGCTTACCTTGCGTCGTGCTTGGTTTTCATATGTCGGTGTCTTTGCTACCCTTCCTTGGTTTTGTGGATGGTGCTAGTTGCAATCCTCAGAACTTAGCATCTGTTTCTTGGGCAATCTATGTACCTATGAATGAATTGATTAGTCTACATGGTGTTTGCCTTGGTCATGCAACTAACAATATCGTGGAATATAGTGAAGTCATTGAATTACTGACCTACATTGTGTCTCTTGGAATCTGTCATCTCGTTGTACGACTCGATTCACAGTTAGTAGTCCTATATTTGAGTAACGTCTACTCAATTCGAAGTCCTACGCCATTAAGGGTATATTTACGAATTTGCCTCTTGGAACGTCATTTTGATTACATAAAATATCAACACATTCCTAGATGTATAAATACATTAACAGATGCATTGGCTAATTATGTGTTAGACAAATATTTGAGAAATTTATAAAATCCAATAACACTTTGTATATACAACAAGTAAGTTGATAGAATACTCATATATATATATATATATAACGATAAAAGTTTTTACAAAAGTATTTTTGTCTGAAGACCAAAATGTCAAAAATGTGAATCACATGGCTTCATGTACAAATATAACATCTAGGTTTTCTCTCGCGATAACACGCGACTTCCTATTAGGGTCCTAACCTGCACATAGGTAGAAAAATATATTCGGATGTAATAAAGGTCAATATTAATAAGCCCTTTTAATAAAATATAATAAGGCGGATGTAAGAAGACCTAATAGAAACTTTCGCTTCTAGAAAGATCTTCCTCTAGATGCTTCTTTTTAGTATAAATAGGAGTCGAGGGTATGAGAACCCTAGCTTTTAGTATAAATAGGAGTCGAGGGTATGAGAACCCTAGCTTGGATATTATTGTAATAGAGTTCTACTCAATTGGAGGTTTCCCCCTCAAAGAGGCCCGTGAACATTGCTTTCAGATTCAAAGTGCTCTTTTTGTTGTTATTCTTATATCATTTTAGTGTTATTGTGGTGAATGTTCTGGTTATATTGCTATTATTCTGCCATTACTAGGATTTTATTTTTGTTCTGCATACATTTTATATTTGGTATATTACAAGTGGTATCAGAGCACTTTCCTCGGCAGAAGGTGTGGGTTAATTTTTTTTCCAGGGTAGAGACGTGTTCCAGCGTCTTTAAGCCACAAAGATATGTTGTTACGCGCATAAACCCACAGTTGAGGGATTCATACAAGTAGGAAATACAAGTGGTACTTAAGCGCACATCTATTGGCCACCCTTGTAACCCATGTTGGTACCCCTTTGAGTGGTAGTGCATCAGACATCAATTGTGTATGGATCGACCTAGATTACCTGAAGCCCTCTTTAGATAAACCTATCAGCCACCTGACTACTATAGTGTCACTGAGAACAACACTCGGGAAGATACTCTCTAGTACCTGGGTAGTCGGGTAGTACGACTAAGGGTATGGTCTATCCTCCTTAGTTAGTGCCCTGAGATATTTAGCTGAGTACTACTGTTGGACCCCACACATATATCAGAGAGATATAGCACAAGGAAAACCCTTGTCTGTAGGACCCTTGAATACCTAAACCTTGGGGACAGAAACATAAATAAATTAAAATAGACAAGATCTATTGCCGCACAATTGTGTTCGATTTGCCAAGTAAATACACATTTCTTTTTTTTAAGCATTTGGGCATTTCCTCTCTGCAGTATTCTTTAGATCAGAGTATAAATCCGTAAAAAAAAAAAAAAAAATTCTGGAAATTTTTTCACCATTATTTTAGACCTATTCCATTGGATTCACCTCTTCACCCTTATCACATTCATCCATATCATTTTTTCGGCAATTTTTTTTTTACCTTGCCCGCCCCTTTTCAGTTCCCCCATACTCATGGCCCATACTCGTAGCTAAGACTTGGAAGCTCGCTTCAACACCTTGTAATCTGGTCTCATTGAGACCCAACAAGAAGTGAAACAACCCAGTGCCAATGTTGTCGCCATCAATACAACCATGCAGTCCTTAATGGGTGAAATCAAACAAGACCTCACCACCCAACTTGAATCATTCTTTTCGACATTTTGCACCAAACTGCATATCCCTACAGATAAACCTTCCTCTTCCTCACCCCCACATACTAAAGGTGACCATTCCTCTCATTCCCATACCTTGCAGAACCATCACTTTCAACGTGACCTACGCCTTCCACGGGTGGATGTGACAAAATTTGATGGCTTAGACCCCACTAGTTGAGTAACCCAAATGGAACATTACTTCTCTTTATACAACATTACAGATGACTTGTCCAAACTCTGGTATGGTGTTCTCCATCTAGATCAAGAACGTTGGCAATGGAGAAAAAATTCGCGTCAAGGGGATATTGCTTGGACACAATTTGTGGCAGATCTTTATGAACGCTTTGACACTGACACCAACCATTTGGGTAATTTGAAAAAACTGAAACAATTAGGAACAGTGGAAGACTTTATAGCTGCCTTTGAACACCTAGATTTTAGAACAGAGGGCATGTCTGATGCCTTTTTCTGAGAGTGTTTTATCAACATCCTCAAGGATGAAATTTGGGCCCATGTCCTCATGGCTTGGCCTGAGAGTTGGGTGGAGGCTACCAAAAGAGATAAAGAAGCACAAAAGGATGTATCTTCTCAAAACCGTAAACCCTCCTTCATCCCTCGCCCTAAACCAGTAAATTCCACTGCTCCCTCTGCTCCACTAAAGATCCAAAAATTGACTCGGGCTGAAATGGATGAATACCAACTCAAAGGCCTTTGTTATAACTGTGATGACAAATATTTCTCAGGCCACAAGTGTAAAGAAAAAAATATTTTTATGGCCATCTCTGAGGAGATTTCGGAAGAAGATGAAGAAACTCCCTCTATGTTTGAATCACCTGAAACCACTGACATAACCCCTCCCTCAGACCCTCACGAAGTAGAACCAGTCATTTCCCTCAAAGCTCTCACTGGATTCTCCGCTCCCGAAACCCTCAAGCTAATCGGTTACATCAAGCATCGAAAGGTCATCATTTTGGTTGATAGTGGCAGCACCCATAATTTTATTCATGACCGCATTGCCCAAAAAACTCATCACTACATCCATGCCATCAAAAATTTCCAAATCATGATTGCCAATGGTGGTTCCATGAAATGTGGAGGGCATTGTGAAAATGTGTGATAGATGCAGACATGCCTAATGTATGGCACTAATAACGCTTCGGGATCTCATCAATGGAAACATCTAGGATGTCCACTGTCATCCCCTTCAAGTTTTTCTCTATAGCCTTGTAGTCAACTACGGCTAATCCTTCTACCTTGACTCTCTCTCCTCACCTCTGAATGGGAAATGAACCTGGAGGTCGATGTGGTCCCACATATGCATCATCAAATATTTTTTGATTAGTCATCGGATAAAACACATAAAATACATAAAAACATTTCTTATTTAAAAATTACAAAAACATTATAAAAAAAAATGTACTTCTTACTTCTGTTCCCCCATTGAGAACCTTGAGGAAGAACCAATTCCGGATCACCTTTGAAGACTAAGATGACATATGTGTAGTCATATACCATAAGCATATTGGGCCTCATTAAATCAAAGAAAACATCATTATACCTAATGATAGGACCAGTCACATGCCGTGCCATGAGGTCACGCCACTTCTTCATTCATGGATCTTGTGGGGTCGGTATGCTCCACTCTACATGTAGGCACAAGTTTGGAACCCTCTCCAGGAAGAAGGACACCAAAATTGATCTGTATCCGAATTGTTTCAAGTCACCCCTCCTACACTTGGTCAACTATTTCTTCATTCTTTTGAGAACCCCATCACTCCAGTTAAAAACTCATGGCTCCATGCATTCCAACACATACTAGAAATCTCTCTGAAGGGTCATATGGGGAGCTTCGCTCCCCACCATATGTGTGATGGTGTATAGGATAGTTCGTAGAGGTAAGTCATGAATGTCTCGGATAATGACCTTTCCACTATGTCTCTTAGCACCTAGCATGCAATGTGTGATGACATAATGGCTCATAGGCTCACCACCTCTTCTACTACCTATTAGTGTGACTCGAGCCCCTCGATGAGAAAACTTGGTCAAAAAGTATATATCCCCGATATATATCTCAACGATGTGATCCCCCACAAAGAATAACTGTTGGTCTACGTCCCACATATGGACTAAGTATTCGAGCAAACTCAACTAGGTCCTCATGCCCTAGAACTTGAAGAATTTTAGTAGTCCACACTACTGGAGGGCATTTACCATTCCTGGGTCATTCCCGACAAAGTAATCTTCATCCTCATTCTCCCTCTCTAGTCATTCCAAAATCTTCACTGTAGAACTTGAAATGGAACATAAAAGAGACATTAGCATCTTCATATTTCTCTTGGAAACTTTTCATTTGCATAATCATCTTAAAAACATTTTTACTTTGTACATGTCATAGGCTATCTAACCCGTACAGTGTGGGGTCATTGCACTGTAGCTTAAAGGTCACTTGTGATGAACATGGGTCATCACAGGGAACGATACAGGGCCCCTGCAATGACCTTCGGGCGCAAGTACCCTACAAAATACAACCTAAAAGAACACTTCTAACCAATGAAAATTAAAAATGAATCCATGAAAAGTTGAAGGAGGTGAAAATTACATGTCCCGTGGAGACTGTTTGCCAAATGATCAATCGTGCCTCTCGTGATCTGCAATGGAAGTTTGAGGTAAAAAGAGGGTTTTTGGAACAAATTTTGGGTGGAGTAACAATGAAATGGTAAAATAGGTTTTTACCCCATTTTATTAACCTTTTACTTTTCCATTTCATTTTTCATATATTATTTTATGTATTTTTCCCAAACCCTAGACTTCTAATGGTGTCACAAGTGTTTTATTTTTTGTACGTGAGAAATCTAGGAGTGGAATATTGAACATGGGTACATTTTTTGGGTTTTCTTCTATACATTTGTCACATGTACAAATCCTTTTAGATTTTTTTAGGAAAAACTCCGAGCTTAGGTTTTGTTCTTTCTCATGCTCGTAAATCAATGAGAATGTAACCAAGTATACTTTTATCAATTTTTCGGACTCATAAAGGTTATACGAATAAGGAACCCCCATTGTGTTTCCTTTAAGATCTTTTTGGACTCTCTAAACATGAAAATATTACCTAGCGACCTTGTTATTTTGACATTCATAAACGTATTTGAAGAAAACATTTGATGAGAGGTAAGTTATCACTTTTTCGTTCTCATTGAATTAACTTACAAAAAAGGAACTTGTGGAGTCCTCTTTAAGTGTTTTTCAAACTCTCTAAACATAAAAACCCCCGAGTTTTATCTCTTTGGACTCATTAAAAAAATATTGAAAGACCCATATGGGACCGAACCACTCCTTCTTAGGGTTCGTTAAACATACACTGAGGGACTCGTCCGAAGGATGAGATTACATCAACAAGCAGATGTTATCCTCCTCAAGCTTGCGTAAAAGTAAAGAGGTACTCTCCAGAAATGGTGGAGGAAATTTTGGGAAAGAAATGTGTGTCTGCATCCGTGTTTGTGGTTGTAATAGTTTCTCTTGAACATGACACCCCCCTTCATCATTGAATCCAGGTTGGAAAATCCATCTATATCTCATTTGACCATCTGCATGTCCATATGTTGGGTCCTCCTTGAGTCAGTGCTTCCAACACCATTGTCGTGTCACTCATATGTTCAAGAGAAGTCTATCCTTAATAAGCCTCCTATTGAGTCGACCATCTGCAGTTATAAATTTTCTACCATGTTGGCCTTCCCTTTGTCAGTTTCAAAACACCTCATGCCATGATTTCCCTCAAATTTGTTACCTATTTCATGTCATTGATGGGGGATGCATCAAGGCCCTCCTATGATGAGTATTTTACTATCAACTTCAACTCCTTATCTAGGAACAAGACTTAGAAGTAATTTAGTACCTTAGAGCTTGGATGTTGTTGGTCACTATAATTGCTTAATTGATTTAAACAATCAAGTGATACATAAATTATCAACCCAGGGAAGTCTTTTATTTCAAAGATAACCACACACTATATATGCTCAATTCC
>CBVK0102136609.1:0-10963 GCA_900067695.1 Picea abies
AAGTGAGCAACCTTGCTCAACTTATCCACAACTACCATAATGGCATCATTCTATTTTGTTGATTTAGGAAATCTTGTGATAAAATCCATGGAGATGGTTTCCCATTACCATTATGGAATTGGCAGGGGATGTAACAACCCTAATGGGTTCTTGTGCTCCACCTTAACGTGCTGACATTCTAAACATTTAGCTAAGTAGTCAACTATGACCTTTTTCATTCCTGGCCAATAAAACAATTTCCTAGTGGCTCTGATAATTTTTGGATAACCAAGATGGCCAACATATGGTATTTTATGTAGTTCATCCATGATGAACCTCTTCAATTCGTTACAATTTAGGATATACAACTAACCTTTGTAAGTTAGTAGGCCATCATTCAACAATTGATAGCCATCATATTCCAGCCTTGTGGGCTCTTTCTTTAGATATTCCTTTACAGTTTTGAAAAACTCATTTGTTTCTTGTGCACTTTTAACCCTTTCCTTGATGTCTGATTCAGAGGTTCTTACTTTATAGTTTTGAAAAACTCATTTGTTTCTTGTGCACTTTTAACCCTTTCCTTGATGTCTGATTCAGAGGTTCTTATAGATGCCAAGTGAATCACTTGCATGCTGCTACTAAGGGAATCAACCACCTTGTTTTATTTTTCCTTAATGTGTTTGATTTCAAAATCAATTTCACTAAGGAGATCCATCCACCTAGCTTGCATAACATTGAGTTTGGGCTATTCAAACAAATATCTCAGCCCACTATGGTCTGCCATAAGTATAAATTTTCTTCCTAGAAGGTAATGCCTCCACTTTTTCAAGGCATTCACTATAGGATCCAATTCTAAGTCACGAGTCACATAATTCATTTAATGCTCATTCAATTTCCTGGATTCATAACAAATAACATGCCCTTCTTGCATGAGGACTCCTTTGAGTCCTTCTTTTCATGCATATGTACACACAAGGAAGTCCTTGTTTGGGTATGCAACTTTCAACACAAATGCATTGGTTAAAATATGTTTCAGCTGCCAAAAACCGTCCTCACACTTTGTTGCCCAAACAAATTTATCTCCCTTTTTTTGAACATAGGTGATAGGATGACCAATCTTGGAAAACCCTTTTATGAAGCTTCCATAGTATCCTTCTAAGACCATAAAGGATTTGAAATCAACTACATATATTTGTGTAGGCCAATTCATAATGGCCTTGTTCTTGTCAAGGTAAACTACCACTCCTTCCTCAAATATGACATGGCCTAAGTAATGGAACTATTTTTGGAAAAAGTCACACTTACTAAACTTTACGTATAGTCTATGCTCTCTCAACACTTGAAGCGCTAAATTGAGGTGATCTTCATTCTCTTCCTTGTTCTTGGAATAGATTAAGATATCATCAATGAACACCAACACAAATTCGTTTAATAACTTGCTAAGAACATTATTCATCAAGCACATGAAGGTTGCTGGTGCATTGGTAAGCTCAAATGGAACCACCACAATTTCATAGTGCCATATCTCATCCTAAAGGATGTTTTGTGGATGTCTTCATCCTTAATACAAACTTTAGGGTATCCAAACCTCAAGTCAATCTTAGAGAAAATTGTAGCACCTCTTAACTGGTCAAATAAGTCATCAATTCTTGGTAAGGGATACTTATTCTTAATTGTCATCTTGTTTGGCTATCTATAGTCTATGCACAACCTAAGTGTTCCATCCTTCTTCTTCACAAACAAGGCTGGTGCTCCCCAAGGAGACACACCAGGAAAATGTGACATTTGTCCAACATCTCCTTCAACTATAATTTGATCTCAACTAGATCTAGTGTGCTAATTCTATAAGGTGCTCTAGGCATTGTCACCGCTCCAGGTATAAGTTCTATTGAGAAATAAATATCTCTTTTTGGAGGTAATCTTGGTACCTCTTCTGGAAACACATCTTTATAATCTCATAATATAGGATGATCCTCTAGGCCTATCTTACTATCCTCAACAAAGTTCATTACTTGTTTTGCATACAAAGACCATCCTTTTCTTCAATACTTCTTCACTTTGAAGGGATGACATTTGTCTCATTGAGATAGGATTTTGAATTCCTTGCAGGGTTGTTTCCTTCCCTTCCTCATCTTCACACCCCAATGTTTTATTATAACAATCTAACTTGGATTTATGGGTATCCAACCAATCCATGCCAATCAACATGTCACAATATTCTAAAGGGAGTATGTTTAGGGCTTCTTGGGTGGATAACCCATTCATAATGAATTGACATGCTAGTATGACCCGTGTTACTTTTTTTTTGGTTCCAGTAGCTAGCTATACCAGCCATGATTTAGCATGTTTTAATTGCTGCAATTTACATTTCTAAATAGTTTGAGGGGAAACATAACTCAAATTAGAACTAGGGTCAATTAAAATGGAAAGAAGATGGTTTGCAATCATACCTTCCACCTCCACGATTGAAGCTTGGTGGTTAGCTTGTCTATTATCCAAAGTTGCATAAATTTGTGGCATGCTCCTAGCCACATCATTGACTATGGTATATTCCTGGATGTTGTAGACCCTCCTATTGTCTTGTTTCCTTTGTGGGAAGTATCTAAAAAAGTGTTCTTCTCCACATCCCCAACATTTCAATGGTTCTTTCTTCATATTATCAACCTTTCTTATGGATGATCCAAAGGGATTATTTCTACTATGAGATGGAAACTTATGCTGATACATACTCTTAATGGGAAGGCTTGTCTTAGAGATTTTCCCATGATTCTTAAACTTTGACGATTTAAATCTCTTCTTCTTGAATCCTAATTTACCTTTATTCTTCCAGTACTTATGAGATTTTGCCTTGTGCTTGAATTTATCATAACAATACCTCTCCTTTCTAATAGTGTCTTCTAGAGTCTTAGGTTCATCAAACTCAATCATATCTCAGAATGATTGAGGCATCCCACTAAGGAATCACTGCACCTTCAACTTTTCATCCTGTATATAGGGAACATACCTTATAAACTCAAGAAATTTGTTGACATATTATGAGTTTTCCTAGCTTGAGTTCATATAACTCAGTATTTTCATCATAGTACCTTTCAAAAAAGTACTTATTCTTGAAGTATTTCTCAAAATTCCTCCACAACATCTCTTTCTCATGGATTCCATTTACATTATGAGGTCCTCCTACTAGATGGAGGCCTTTCCATTCAAGTTGAAAATGACTATTCAAGCCTTCAAGTTTTCAGAGTAGTCATGGACTTTGAAGTACTTCTTTAGGAAAAGTAGCCAAGATTCTTCTTCTCCCCCCTTATTAAGATCCCCATCAAAAGTGGGTGGCTTGGATTTCTTACAATCTTCAGATTCATGGCTCTTGGAATGCTTCCTCCTCTTTCTTCTCCTCTAGGAATGTGGACTAGTATGACTATTGTACAATTCCTTGGAACTGTTAGTACCCTCACTAGAGGATTCTATAGATGAATCCTTGATGCTAGCATGCCTCTTAGCTCCATGCTGGGCCTTCTTTGAGGTTATTCTTGTATTTCTACTTTTAGAGCCATGTTTTTGTATATTAGGTGGAATCTACGTTTTCTTGGACTGATGTCTATCCACATTACTAGCTACTGGCCCATGTTGCAACTTCCTCTGTATATCTAACAAATTTGCAACAAAAATTCATTTATTTTAGTTTTCTTTTCTTGGTCTTTTATAAGACTCTCATTATCTAGTTTAAATCTTTGTAATTCTCCCATGATGATTCTTACAATTTCAACCAAATTCAGAGGGGTTTCCACCACTCTCCTTTCATTAGACTCTTCTTCTCTGTTATGGGAACTCTCTCCCATATCATGATGTGCCACCATTCTTTATACTGTATTTTTCCTTGTTATCCAGTGACTGGTTAAGTGCTGATAACACCATTTTTTGTTAGTTAATTATCCACTTATTTATGAAGAACACATGTAATTTTTGTACGGTGAAATCAATGTCATCATTAAGCACATAATAATGACATACAATTCAGGTTTAAACATGTAAAAACAATAGAGATTCCTAACCCTCTTTTTAGTAGTAAAAAAAATTAATAAGCTCTTATGGATAGGGTAGGGTAGGGTTCCTTTCCCCTTAAAAAGAGAATTCCAAGAAAATTTATTCGACTCTTTCCTGAGCCCAAGCAGACCAAGTGTTGTTGTCTACTCTGATACTACTTTGTAAGACACCCAAACCTCTAAGTACCTTTTAAAGGAATGGGGTATTAAAATTTCTCTTTTCCTTAACCATATCTAAGTCTCTTCTCGAGAGAATCATCGTCTTCTTCTTGTTAAGATCTCTCTAATGACTACAGTTATGACCAAATCCAAGCTCTGGAACAAAAGTTATGGCCTTCAAAAGTTTCAGGCCTTCTTCGATCAAATGTTTCTTATTTCCACATGATTACACATGGAATCCACACCAATGTAATGATCTGATGTGGTACTGACATGTCCTACACATCACCTTCGAATGCAACATGGATGTTGACGTGCATATTGACATGTCATTGAAAATTATCGCATTAATCCACCTTTCCCCCTCCTTTGGAAAGTTAAAGTCTTGAAGTGAACGATCAAGATCGATTGTGATTTATATTGATGAACCTCATTCCATCACAACCCCCTTGCATGTTCGAAGTTTAACGATGGGTAGAGGGGTCATGAAACTTAACCATGGTTTGGGCCTGGTTGGCGTGTCACACATGGGGGAATTGTGACCCCCCGAGCTTGTGTTTATCATAATCAAACAAGACCACCCCCCACAATGAACACAAGTATGACATGTGTCCTAGACTCATGGCTTCACCAGACCGATAAATTCCTGCCACACGACGCCCACTCATTTTCCACTTGATGCCCACTCACCTACCACCTCTACCACTATTTCCATCATGTACATGCCACCGTGGCCCTACCAACGTAGCAGTACACGTCACTTCTCTGCCACATCAACTAACATGTGGCCTCTACATTATGAAGACTCACCCAACCAGAGGATGACACCTATCAATTTCTTATAATCCTACTACATTGATTAATAAATATTATCTTAAAATTTCACTGCTTAGTATTCATTTATTCAATCCCCAATATGGATAATTAATCTTCATTAATTAAATATCCCCCGTAAATATTTTTTTATTTATCCTAATATACCCACCCAGTAAACGAAGGTTTAATTTCTCTATTTTTCCCTTGGAAGTCCTGAAATGGTTTAATGATAATTAAATATCAATATTATAATATAATTAATTAATTATATTAGAATATAAATATATTAATTTTATCATAAAGCTTCCAGGTTTATTATTATATTTTAATGATGTAATTTACCAACCCTAGACATGTAACATCTCCTTTGCACTTTCCTTTCTCAACTCCTGATGCTGGACACCTCGACGAAGTTGATGTTATTATTTATTATAATTTTTTCACCAGCTCAGGTAACTCATTTCTTACATGCACATTCAAGTACTCTAACCCTAGTACTCGATATCCCAGTTGGAGCCTCACATATTATCATTATATATTTATTTATTTTTTATTTTTTAAAGGATATAGGGTCAACCCTATCAGCCCCCAAGATATATTGTTTAATACATGCTCCTCCTTCTCTTGACCTTCCGATGCCCGACAACCCGATAAGGATTCCCATATATATATATATATAGAAAGGAAAAAAGATTGGCCCTATTAGCCTCAAGAAGCTTCTTAACCCTCGTGGTGTCATAGCTCAAACTCTCGGTACCCGGTACCCCGGTGCTGATGCCTGGTGGAGGTTTTTATATTATTAAATGTTACTTGAAAGGTAACAAAACATAATTTACCAATATTTATAATAATACAAATTAAATATATTCAGAGGAAATTTTCTCAGGGTAATGGAATTAGTCTTAGTCCAAATTTATGGGACTGGTTAATTTAGATTATTATTTTTCCTAGAAGGAGATAATATGAGCTTCTTCAATTCAATTTAGATTTCTATCCTTGGTTTTATTTCATTTACAATTTGAATTATACACAATATTAAAATTTACACACACACATTGCTTAATTTCTCTATTTTGAAATTTAAAATCCTATTTATAAATTCTCCATTCTCATGGTGTAAAGGAGTAATTTTGTTCTTTTACTCTGTTTTACCTCCCACCATAATTTATGGAAGCTTTGTCTCAAGAAAATAAATCCCTCACAGGAAAATCTAAATTTCTACCAGAATTTACAACCCACCATAAGTTAAGGGATTATTTTCTAAAATGTAGGGAATGTAACACAATTTAACATAGATGTTTATAAATACCCAAATAAACTTCACGAGACTTTGTATTTTATTTCAATAAGGAAATTGTACATTTACTTCCCATTCTTTTTTTAACATCCACTTAAAATATTTTTTTCCTCCTTTCAATGTTTGGCCTATTCTCCTAAGACCAAACACATATATGATATCCTCTAAAGTTCTGGTATAAAGGATTCAAGAGCTTAGGGTAAAACATACTTATGTAGAAATCAAACATTTTCCTTTTCAGATGTTCTGTGAAGACTCTAACTGTTCAATCTTCACTACTAATGCATAAACTAGACTTAATTACTCAATCAAAATTATGTTCTTATTCAGAGCTACAACATTCACTCACAACAATCCTTTTTAAAACAAAGGCAGTCAATAAGTGAGGTTATCAACCAAAATAAAATTCATCTATAACATTCTCAAGCTATATTTAGAAGAAAGCTAAATTCACACTGCTCTGAAACACATTCTATAATATTTATGAACTTAACATTTGCAAAAATTAGGAAAAAAATATATGTATTTAAAAGCTAGAAACTACTGGAAATTGTTGAAGGGTGTGCCACTTTCCACCCAACCATAGTCATAATTGCTTCTGGTGTTTTCATTGCTGGCCATCCCCTAGCCAGAGTATGATGCCATGAGAGGAATTTATTCTTTTTCTCAATAATCAACAAGGGACAAAGGTTGCTTTCCTTCTCCCATAAGAACCTGGTAATCAAATCTTCAATCCACCAAGCAAGGGGGCATAATGTGGTTTCTCACCCAATCAATAAACTTCCTATTCCCTATTTATCAACTTGATTTGAAGACACTACAAAATAGTTCCTGTAACCAAAATGATATATATTTTCTCATTTCTCCTTAGAAATAGAGGAGATTCACACACTCTTCTTCAGATCTTGGTCCCCACACCCATTCATGTACATCCTCTCTCTTCTGCCCACATTTTTCCTCTTTTTCTTTCCTTCTAAAACAATTTTTTTTGGGTCAAATCCCCCAATTTGCAGGTCATATAAGAAAATTCCAGATGGGTACATTTCTCATTTCTCATTGATTTCTGAGGAGGACCACTCAACTACCAACTTGACTAGTAAATATTTTTTTTGGAACAGAGGACTGTTATGGGTTTGAACTTTTTTAATTCAGTAGAGAACTTCTTGGAAGGGATCATATCAACCATTCATGGTCCCCCTCACCATTCCATCTCATGGAAACATAATATGTATAGGAAACAACTTCAACAATTATTCAATAATTTTCATTTTATTTAATAACATAAATATTCACATTACCTTCTTTAGCAAAGGTTCATCATTTCCCAAAATCCACACATAACATATCTGTCCATAGTATTTTAGAAATAATATAATTATATTTACAATTTGGAGGAAACAAGGGTATTACAATACCCTCCCTCTTAAATGAACACCATCCTCGATGCTCTATTTGCCACTATGATTTTTATGCACATCAATATACAAAAAGGGGTATGCATGTTTCATGGCATCCTCCATTCACCACGTAACATCACCTGGGCCAAAGTGTTTCCACTGCATCTTGACCTATGTAATGGTTCTATTCTTGAGTGGGATCTCTTTCCTATCTAGTATACATTATGGTTCTTACAGGAATTCTCCCTCTGGTTCCACTTGGACCACATACTAGTCAATTATATGAGTAGAATCATGTACATATTTCATTAGTAATGAAACATGGGAATCATTATGTGCTTTCACTATGGGAGGTAAAGCTAATCTATATGCTACATGTCCCACTCTGTTTAAGATTTCAAAATGTACACAAAATAGGGGTGCTAGCTTGGCACAAGTTCCCATTCTCAAGGAACAATTCCAGGCCTAATTCAGAGATATACATGATCCCCCACTTTGAAATCTCTAGGAATCCTATTTGTATTTGCATAAATTTTTTGTCTTTCGTGTGCCACTTTCAATTTTTGTTTCATTTGAATTAATTTCTATTCAATTTATTTTAACATATTTGGCCCAAGTGTAATTATGTCCATTGGTTTGTCCTAGTTGATTGGAATATTCCATTGTCTACCATAGAGAGCCTAAAAAAGACTCATTTTCAAGTATTTCTAATAGCCATTGTTGTAGGCAAACTCTACCAAGGGTAGATATTCTTCCCATTTCTTGGGATGGTGCATCACATGAATCCTTAACATGTACTCTAATACTTGTTTTACCCTCTCTATATTCACATGAAGTTGAGGGTGGCAGGCTGTACTAAATAATAATTTAGTCCCAAAACCAACAAACAAAGACTTCCAAAAATTTGAATTAAATTTATCATCTCTATGTGATATGATTTCCTTAGGTATTCCATGCAGCCTAAATATTTTTTTCATGAAAATATTGGAAACATCTATTTACTTGTAAGTTTATTTTACAGGGACAAAGTGAGAAACCTTTCTCAACTTATCCACAACTCCCATAATGGCATCATTCTATTTGGTTGATTAAGGAAATCCTGTGATAAAATCCATGGAGATGATTTGCCATTTCCATTATGAAATTTGCAGGGGCAGTAACAACCCTGATGGGTGCTTGTGCTCCACCTTAACCTACTAACATTCTAAACATTTAGCTAAGTATTCAAATATGTCCTTTTTCACTCCCAACCAATAAAAAAATTTCTTAGTGGCTCTGATAATTTTTGGATAACCAAGATGGACAATATATGGTCTTTTATGTAGTTCATCCATGATGAACCTATTTAAGTCGTCACAATTTGGGATATACAATTGACCTTTGTAAGTTAGTAGAACATCATTCAACAATTGATATCCATCATATTTCATCCTTGTGGGATCTTGTTCTAGATATGACTTTACAGTTTTGAAAATCTCATTTGTTTCTTGTGCACTTTTAAGCCTTTCCCAGATGTCTGATTCACATGTGCTTATAGTTTCCAAGTGAATCACTTGCATGCTGCTACTGAGGGAATCAACCACCTTGTTTTCTTTTCCCTTAATCTGTTTGATTTCAAAATCAAATTCACTAAGGATGTAATACCCCTAGGTCAAACCCCAATTGTACATATAAATGTAAATGAACATATAGGATGGTGAGCTAGGATATTTTGGGCCAGGGTGTTTATGTGGTTATTAGGTTGGAGAGACGAGATGCTAAATGCTAGTGAGCCTAATTTTGTAATATGTAAACACTCATATTATTAATAAAGTACATCATTATTGAAGATCGATCCACAAATGAGTATGGGGTCCTAAACTCCACTAGAAATGGAAAGGGGGGATAAGAGTCTAGGAAGGGGCTAAGATAGTGGGATTAATCCCAATGGAATATTATATTAGTATTCCTTAAGCTAAATTAATGTATATGAATATATCCTAAGTCTTGAAAGTAGGGACAAGGGAGTCCCTTGGGTGCCAAGTGTCATAAAAGACACACACACACACACACACACACACACACACACACACACACACACACACACATATTTGTTGATATAGTTTGAAGGGGGATGATGGGTTATTACTTCATAGAGGCAACTGTGAATTATAAATTATGATACTTAACTAAATGAGGAACTTGTACTTGTACTAGTTAACTCGAGAGTTGGATTGAAGAAGTAGGTTGTCAGGCTTGTGAGCATTCTCTCCAGGTGAGAGAACTGGTAGGAATTGATTTCCCAAGGTGCCAAAATGCAGCTACAGGGCTTTGATACTTCCTGTCCAATCTATTGTTAAAGAATCGAAAGGGAAGTGGGGAATCCGAAGGGATATTGAGCAGAAAAAGGGCACACTTCCTAGGGTGGGATAAGCATGTGGGGAATGAGCGACTGCAGGCTGTTAGTTTGAGTTGGAACCTGTGTCTGAGTTTGTATGTTGTTAAAGAGATCTTATCCTGGTTAGAAACCCTTTACCCAAGAGGAATTTATCCCCATCTCGGGGGTGAACTACTGTTGAGAGTTATGAGCAGTGCAGTCTAGGGTTGGGAGGAACATGGAAGGTCTACATGTAGTTGGGTTTTATTTCCTGAGATAAGTGTCATTGATGTGATTATTTCAATTTTTGTGTGTGTGTGAAATTATGAGTTTCTATCATGGAATCTCTATTGTTAAATTCTATATATGAATTTTTATTGTTGCATGCATGTTGGTATTATTTCCTCTTAACTCTGTTCATATGCAAATATTATTATAAATTTAATGGTATCCAAATTCATAATTTTGCGTGGCCTGGCCTAGCTCGGGGCTGGGAACGTTATAATAGAATTTTGTTGAGTCCCTTATAATGGGGATGTTACAAAGTGGTATCAGGGTTCCAATTTTTTTAAGTGGCATAGCTCAGTTGGTGGCTGTGTATGTTACAAATTGGTATCTGAGCCCAACTTTCAATACTGAGCCTGCATGGGCCATATAACAGAGCGCTGAAGTGAAATTACAGAGTTTGCAAGAAAACTGTTTAAAAAAATTAATTTTAGGAAGAGTTCATTTGAAAATTGTTTTACAAAAATGTTTACGGTGTTTCCATGGTGAAATCAAGAGAAGCCAAGTGAAATTGGGCCAAAGCCCCAATTTCTGTTGTTAAAATTCCTGGGGAATTTGGGAAATTTGGTCTAGGGATGATTTTTTCCTGATTCTAATCTCTATGTGACTAATTTCATACTTGTAATTGGTCAAA
>CBVK0102136612.1:0-11184 GCA_900067695.1 Picea abies
TCCATGATCCAACGACTCTCGGGCCACTGCGCTCCAGATCCAATGACTGACATGATTTCATGAACTGAGAGTTTGTGATGTAGCATCTCCAAAATTCCTTGTTGCTCCAAACCATGAACTCCGAAATGACGAACTCCTGACCTTTGTCGACTGTGGAACCTCAAAGGGTTTCTCGACCTTCTGCTCCTTTCTTCTGTTGCTCTGTACATAAAGGAACTGTTCCTCCTGAGCTTCGGGACTTAGAATAAGTCCACCCTCACACACTCCTTGTGCTGTTGAGTATTTCGCTAAACTCAGATCCGAAGTATTTCTTGTAAAGAAATGATTCATGCCCTCCTGACATTCTTCGGTTCGATGCACTCCTTGTAGATCCTTTCTCCATAAAGTGCCTAGAAACCCTGTGAGTGTCTTCTCTTTGACACTTCTCTTTCCTCAGGATCCGAAATGGAGTTCTCTGGTGCACTCTATGCATTTTCTCAATGCTCTCTTGGCAGATCTTTACATAACCTTTAGTAGTTCTATTTCTTCTCTGTGCTTTATTTTACACAGTTCCTCCTCTAGAGTATTCAGTAACTCTGAGGATTCCTTTGAGTTTGTGAATCCTTCTAGTGTGCACTCCTTTCACATTCTTTCTATCTCCGCAGAGCTCAGATGCGCACTCCTTGCACTGGCTACATAACTTCCAATGTTTTGTTGTGCACTCCTTGCACAGCCTAAAGAACCCAGATGGATATCACAACTCAATCATATAGATAAATTCCATCTATCCCTGTAGATGAAAATCTAACATACATCTACAACATTCATTCATGAAACATAAATACATGAACAACCATATGCGGAAAGACTTCTTTTCTATTAATCCCCGTGTCTCTATACAAATGATTTACAAAGGCTAGACTGTAACAAGTCTCATCTCTCTCTCTTGAGACCTCTCTGCTCTAGTCTCTCCTCCTAACTCTCTCTACTCTACTTTCTCTACTCTCCTCCATTACAAAATGAGAGCCCTCTCGAGCTTATCCTCAACCTCACCATCTTTGAGCTATCGCTATCACAGAGAGGCTCCTACAACTACATTACATAAATGGCTGCCCAGTCCTGACTACGTCCTGGGCTTGCTTCAGGATACCATTTAAGGAAACCTAAACCACTTCCTGAACATATGCGTGGTCTGGCATTAAAAGCCTTACAACATTTATTGAAATTTCAAATTTCAAAATTGAGAGGGCTGCACCTCTCCCTTTCTTCATTGAATGCGTGCTGGATGTGCTGACACACTGCTGAAGTGGAGTGATGCTCTTGCATCATACTCCTCATCTGGAAAAATCATGATCTCCTGATCATGAGCTCCTCTTCTCCAGTGTTAAAATCCACCTGGATCCAAAACTTTCCCTTGGAGCTGTCCATCTACTCCTCTCCAGCTATGTTGTTGTTGCTGTTGCTGATGCTTCTCCTTCCCTTCTGCTCTTGCAGGCTCCCTTCTGCTCAGCTTCTTGTTGTCGATAATCTTTGCTGCTGAACTCAACATCAACCTTCTAATTTCTTCAATTTCTTCATCCAGCTGCTCCAGTGGCTGGCTCTTTGTATAAAGTCTTCTCTGCTGCACTTCTGTCTTCTCAATGGGTAGATCTTCTTGATCTCCCATGCTGTCTTTATTTCCCTTTGTGGCCACTCTGCTGCAGACTCCAACTCTGCAGTCTCATTACTAAGCTGCTGCTCAACTTCTTCTTGTGGTAGTTCTACTGCTTCCATTTCTCTTGCTGGCATACTTCCATATTCTTCCAGCTTCTCCCCAGGCTAGTATGCTCCACTACCTGCTTCCAACTTATCCTGTTGGATGTGAAAATTTTGCACCATCACCCTTCTCTCCAGGGCTTCCAATTCTTGATACAGATCAAAAAAATCTGTGCTGTCTGCTTCCTCTTCTGCTGCAGGCTTTAGTGCTGCAGTCATCTCCTGTTGAACTTCCTTGCTGAAAATTTTGAGCCATTCTTTTGAATTCTCCTCCTCTTCTCCTTGGGAAAACATCAGTGTCTTCTCCACTTCTCCCTCCATGAAAATCTCTGCTAACTGTCCTCCTGTTGTTTATGCATATGCAACACATGCTCTGGCCTCAACTGGGCTATCTTGTAATAATACCCAAATTCCCCCAATCATCAGAATTCTCTTCTGATTTTCTCCTGTCAGCACTCCTTGCTATTCTGAACTCTCTTTCCCCTTGCCCACCTGGAAATTTGGGAGTTTTCTGCTACCCACCTAACAGTCTATGAGATCCAGTGATCGCATCTCATTGCTCACCTGAAAATTTGAACTTTGAACACTACTCCCCTGGCAATATGCGAGATCTTCTGTTGATCTCTTCCCATTGCCCACCTGGCAACTTGAAAGTTCACTTCTTCCCACTTGGCAGTTTATGAGATCAATTGATCCCATCTTCATCAACACTCCTTGCTAATATGAACTCATCCCCGAGTTCATGAGACTTCCAGACAATCTCATCTGCTCTCCCTTGCCCACTTGGCAATATGGGATTTCTTCCCTGCCCACCTGGCGGTTTACGAGATCTTCAGCTAATCTCATACCATTGCCCTCCTAGCAGTTTATGAGACCTGAAACTGATCTCTCTTCCTCATCACTGATGGTTTCTCCATCTTCTGGTTCACAGATGCAAACTGACTCTATGTCACTGAGGCTTTCAGCATACCTCAGCCATATTTTCAACAGCCTTTGCTGTCCTATGGCCAACAACTCCTTGACTAGCCACTTCACCTTATTTTTCATGGGCCATTCATACACCCATCATGTTTTTGCACTTTGTTGCATTCAAAATGCAAGATCCTCCATCCTCGTTCTTATCTCAATGAGTTCCTCACCAATTTATGCTTTGGTTTTCTGCTGGTGGTCTCCTCTTCCACCATGCTCATGGCCTTCAATAGCCATTTCCATATTTTGTCTTCCCTCCTAGAAAACTTATGGATCACTCTACGTTTGAGAGCATCTCCATCTCCTCCTACAACCCACCTTCCTGTCTATTGACTGTTACACACCTGCAAACAATCACCACATAGAATTATTACTCTGTCTTCTCCTTCACCTACTGTATACAGATGAATATCTATTTCTAATTCCACTTGATGTTACCAAAATTTCTCCTTTAATCCCTTTTTTTCTTTCTTTTGAAATCTACAGACAAAAATATGCTCTGATACCACTTGATGTGTATCAGAGTATTTTTCTTTTTCTTCTGCCTCCTTTTTCCTGTAGTATACAGATAGAGAATCAGAATTTGATACCACTTGATTTAGACCCCCTACCTCAGTAGGGTCCACTGACCTCCTGGTCTCTGGATTGTTCTTCTTCTACACCGAAATAACTCTTTAGGATCCTGTTTGAACCTCTTGAACAAATCCATAGGTCCCTTTAACTCCCTGGCACAGGTCTTGAGAAAATCTATGCTCGTGCCCAGTTTTTGAGCTCTTCCGATCTTTTGAACTAGAACACCTTTTGCATTTTGGGTTTTTGGGACTCCTTCATGCGAGCTCTCCCAGGAACCTTGTCCTTCCAATTCTTGGTATCCGAAAACTACCCGCGACCCTTAACAACTTGGCTCGTGCTCTTCCTCTGAAGACTTTTGTGGTTTGACGAGTTCGCGAGTCGGGACTCCACGTCTCTCGACTCCTAGCCTCTCGAACACCCGGGTTCCAAAATTATGAAATGACGGTCCACGACCAAGAACTACTGGATTTCGCGATTCAGGAAACCGCGATACAAGTGTTCCCCCTGTTCTCTATATTTCGAACCCTCGGTTCCCGAAATGATGAAATCTCTCCCTCTGAGAGGTCAACGACTCAGTCCTCCTGGAACCAAAATATTTTGGGCATTTTTCCGGAAACCTTGACTGATTTCCATATGTCCTCCTATGGACGGTCACGATGCTTATACGAGGGTTAAACTTCGTTCTCCTCTTTCTGGATCTGATGGCTATCGGTCCTTTACGCGAGATTTGACGGTCACGATCTGATATTCTGTGCACCTCCTATGTGCGCTCCTCCTGTGCACGTATCCATGATCCAACAACTCTTGGGACACTGCTCTCTAGATCCAACGACTGACACAATTTTGTGAAGTGGGAGTTCGCGATGCAACATCTCCAAAATTCTTTGCCGCTCCAAACCCCAAACTCAGAAATGCTGAACTCCTGAGCTTTGTCAACTGTGGAACCTCAAAGGGTTTCTCGACCTTTTGCTCCTTTCTTCTGTTGCTCTGTGTACAAAGGCCCTGTTCCTCCTGAGCTTCGAGACTTAGAATAAGTCCACCCTCGCACAGTCCTTGTGCTGCTGAGTATTTTGCTAAACTCAAATCTGAAGTATTTCTTGTAAATAAATGCTTCACGCCCTCCTGGCGTTCTTCAGTTCGATGCACTCCTTGTATATCCTTTCTCCATAGAGTGTCCAACAACCTTGTGAGTGTCTTCTCTTTGACACTTCTCTTTCCTCAGGATCTGAAATGGAGTTCTCTAGTGCACTCTATGCACTCGATCAATGCCCTCCTCGCAGAGCTTTACAAATCCTTCAGTAGTTCTGTTTCTTCTCTATGCCTTCTTTTACAAAGTTCTTCCTCCAGATTATTCAGTAACTCTGAGGCTTCCTTTGAGTCTGTGAATCCTTCTGGTGTGCACTCCTTGCATGTTCTTTTTGACTCCGTAGAGCTTAGATCCACACTCCTTTTGCTGGCTACAAAACTTCCAATGTTCTGTTGTGCACTCCTTGCACAACCTAAAGAACCCAGATGGATATCACAACTCAATCAGATAGATAAATTCCATCTATCCCTGTAGATGAAAATCTAACATACATCTACAACATTCATTCATGAAACATAAATACATGAACAACCAAATGTGGAAAAACTGCTTTTCTATTAATCTATGTGTCTCTATACAGATGATTTACAAAGGCTGGATTGTAACAAGTCTTAACTCTCTCTCTCTCGATACCTCTCTTCTCTGGTATCTCCTCCTAACTCTCTCTACTCTACTTTCTCTACTCTCCATTACAAAATGAGGGCCCTCTTTTGCTTATCCTCAACCTCATCGTCTATGAGCTATCTCTATCACATAGCGGCTCATACGACTACATTACATAAATGGCTGCCCAGTCCTAACTATATCCTGGGCTTGCTGCAGGCTACCATTTAAGGCAACCTCAACCACTTCCTAAATAGATGCATGGTTTGGCATTAAAATCCTTACAACATTTATTGAAATTTCGAATTTCAAAATTGAGAGGGTTGCGCCTCTCCCTTTCTTCATTGAATGCGTGTTGGATGTGCTGGCACGCTACTGACGTGGAGTGATTCTCTTGCATCACAAACCAACCCACAAATGAGTATGAGGGGATAAACTCCACTAGAAAGGAAAATGGGAGATACGAGTCTAGGAAGGGGCTAAGCTAGGGGAATCTCAATGAAATATTATATTAGTATTCCTTAAATCTAAAGTAATGGATATGAATATATCCTATGTCTCAAAAGTAGGGACAAGGGAGTCCCTTGGGTGCCAAGTGTCTTAAAATACACATACATATATATATTTGTGGGTATATTGGGAAGGGGGATGGTGGATTATTACTTCAAAGAGGTAGCTCTGAATCATACATTACGGTACTGGAATGAAGGAGGAACCTGTACTTGTACTGGTTAACGTGGGAGATGGATTAGAGAAGCAGGTTTTTAGTCTTGTGGAATGAAAGAAGCAGGTTGTCAGGCCCATGAGCATTCTCTCCAAGTGAGAGAACTACTGGGAATTGATTTTCCAAGGTGCCAAACTGAATCTATAGGGATATGAGACTTCTTGTCCGACATGCTGTTTAATTCTTGGAATGGGAGTGGGGAAGACGAAGGGATGTTGAGCAGAAAAAGGGGCACACTTCTTGGGGTGGGACAAGAATGTGGGGAATGAGTGGCTGTAGGCTGTTAGTTTGAGTTGGCACATGTGTCTGAGTTTGTATGTTGTTAAAGAGTCCTTAGCATGGTTAGAAATCCTTTACCCAGGTGGAATTTATCCCCATCTCGGGGGTGACCCATTGCTGAGAGTTATGAGCAGTGCAGTCTAAGGCTGGGAGAACGTGGAAGGTCTGCATGTAGTTGGTGCTTATTTTCCTAGATAAGTGTCATTCATGTGCTTATTTCAATTTCTGTGCATGTGAAATTATGAGTTTCTATCATGAAATCTCTGTTAAATTCTATAAATGATTTTTTAATGTTGCATGCATGTTGTTATTATTTCTGCTTAAATCTGTTCATATGCAGATTTTATTATCAATTTAATGGTATCAAAATTCGTAATTCCATGTGGCGTGGACCAACTTAGGGCTAGGAATGTTACAAGAGAATTTTTGTTGAGTCCCTGATATTGTGGATGTTACAAAATGGTATCAAAGTTCAAATTTTTTTAAGTAGCATAACCAAGTTGGTGGCTGACTATGTTACAAAGGAGATCCATCCACCTAGCTTGCCTAACATTGAGTTTGGGCTGGTCAAAGAAATATCTCAGCTCGATATGGTCTATTACAAGTACAAATTTTCTTCCTAGGAGGTAATGCCTCCACTTTTTCAAGGCATGCACTATAACAACCAATTCTAAGTCATGAATCACATAATTCGTTTAATGATCATTCAATTTCATAGATTCATAAGAAGTCATATTCCCTTATTGCACGATGAATCCTTGAAGTCCTTCTTTGCATGAATATGTACACAAAAGGAATTCCTTGTTTTGGTTTGTAATTTTCAGCACAAGTGCATTGGTTAAAAGATGTTTCAACTGCCAAAAACTATCCTCACACATTGCTTCCCAAATAAATTTAACTCCCTTTTTCTGAGCGAAGGTGATAGGATGAACATTCTTAGAAAACCCCTTTATGAACCTTTTGTAGTATCCTGCTAATCCCATAAAGAATATGACTTCAACTACATATTTTGGTGTAGGCCAATCCATAATGGCCTTTTTCTTGTCAGGGTCAACTACCGCTCCTTCCTCAAAGACGACATGACCTAAGTAATGGATTTGTTTTTGGAAAAAGTCACACTTACTAAACTTTGCGTAGAGTCTATGCTCTCTATACACTTAAAGCACTAACATGAGGTGCTCTTCATGCTATTCCTTGTTCTTGGAATACATTAATATATCATCAATTAACACCAAGACAAATGTTTCCAACAACTTGCTGAGAACATTATTCATCAAGCACATGAAGGTGGTCGGTTCATTGGTAAGCCAAAATGACACCACCAAAAATTCATAGTGCCCATATCTCATCCTAAAGGCAATTTTGTGGATGTATTCATCCTTAATACAAACTTTATGGTATCCAGACCTCAAGTCAATCTTAGAGAAAATTGTAGAACCTCTTAACTGGTCAAATAAGTCATCAATTCTTGGTAAATGATACTTATTCTTAATTGTCATCTTGTTTAGTTGTCTATAGTCTATGCACAAACTGAGTGTTCCATCCTTCTTCTTCACAAACAAGTCTGGTTCTCCCCAAGGAGGCACACTAGGCCAAATGCAACCTTTTTCCAACATCTCCTTCAACTGTAATTTGAGCTCAACTAGCTCCGATGTACTCATTCTATAAGGTGCTCTAGACATTGTCACTGCTCTAGTTATAAGTTCTATTGAGAAATCAATATCTCTTTTTGGAGGTAGTCTTGGTACCTTTTCTGGAAACACATCTTTATACTCTCTTAATATAGGATGATCCTCTTGGATTTTCTTACTGTCCTTAACAAAGTTCATTACTTGTATTGCATACAAAGAACATCCTTTTTTTCAATACTTCTTCACTTGAAGGGATGATATTTGTCTCATTGACATAGGATTTTGAATTCCTTGTAGGGTTGTTTCCTTCCCTTTCTCATCTTCACACTCCAATGTTTTATTATAACAATCTAACTTGGATTTATGGGAAACCAACCAGTCCATGCCAATCAACATGTCATAAGATTCTAAAGGGAGTATGTTTAGGGCTTCTTGGGTGTACAACATATTCATAATAAATTATCATGCTAGTATGGCCTCCATTAATTTTCTTTTTGTTCCAGTGGATAGCTGTACCATCCATGATTTAACATGTCTTACTTTCCAAATTTTACATTTCTCAATAGCTTGAGGGGAAACATAACTAAAATTAGAACCAGGGTCAATTAAAATGGAAAAACAATGGTTGGCAATCATACCTTGCATATCCACCATTGAAGCTTGGTGGTTATCTTGTCTATTATTGAGGGATACAGAAATTTATGGCATGCTCCTAGTCACATCATTGAATGTGTTAGCTTCATGGATGTTGTAGACCCTCCTATTGTCATGTTTCGTTTGTGGGAAGTCTCTCAACAAGTGTTATTCTCCACATCCCTAACATTTCAATGGTTCTCGAATCGTATTATCAACCTTTCTTATGGATGATCCAAAGGGATTATTTCTACTATGAGATGGAAAATTTTGTTGATACATACTCTTAGTGGGAAGGATTGTATTAGATATTTTCCCATGATTCTTAAACTTTGAGGATTTAAATGTCTTCTTCTTGAATCCCAATTTACCTTTCTTCTTCCAATCCTTATGAGATTCTGCCTTGTGCTTGAATTTCTCATAACAATACCTCACCTTTATAATAGTGTCCTCTATATTCTTAGGTTCATGAAACTCAATCCTATCTCAGAAGAATTGAGGCATCCCACTAAGGAATCACCACACCTTAAACTTTTCATGCTTTATATAGAGAACATACCTTATCAACTCAAGAAATTTGTTGACATATTGTGAGCTATCCTAGTTTGAGTTCATAGAAATCCTTAATCTTTTCATCATAGTACCTTTCATACAAGAAATTGTTCTTGAAGTACTTCTCAAACTGCTTCTACAGAAACTCTTTCTCATGGATTCCCTTTACATTTCTGAGGTCCTCCCACCAGATGGGGGCCTTTCCATTCAATTTTAAAATGGCTATTCAAGCCTTCAAGTTTTCAGAGTAGTCATGGAATTTGAAGTACTTGTTTAGGCCAAGTACCTAAGATTATTCTTCTTCCCCCTTTTTAATATCCCCATCAAAAGTGGGTGGCTTGGATTTCTTAAACTATTCAGGGTCATGACTCTTGGAATTTTTCCTCCTCTTTCTTCTCCTCTAAGAATGGGAACTAGTATACCTATTGGTTAGCTCCTTGGAGCTATTATCTCCCTCACTAAAGGATTCTCTAGATGAATCCTTGATGCTAGCATGCCTCTTGGCTTCATGTTGGGCCTTCTTTGAGTTTCTTCTTCTTGTATTTCTACTTTTAGGGCCATGTTTTTGTATCTTAGGTGGACTTTGGGTTTTCTTGGACTGAGGTCTATCCACATTACTAGATGCTGGCCCATATTGCAACTACCTCTATATATCTATCAGACTTTGTAGCAAAACTACATTTATTTCAATTTTATTTTCTTGTTCTTTTATAAGCCTCTCATTATCTACTTTAAAGCTGTGTAATTCTCTCACGAGGCTTCTTACATTTTCAACCAAATTTGGAGAGGTTTCCACCACTATCATTTAATCATAATCTTCTTCTATGTTATGGGAGCTCTCTCCCATCTCATGACCTATCACCATTCTTTATGCTGCAATTTCCCTTGTTGTCCATTGACTAGTTAAGTGCTGATAAATCCATTTTTTGTTAGTTAATTATACACTAATTTATGAACAACACATATAATTTTCTGTACGATGAAATCAACTTCATCATTAAGAACATAATAATTACATACAATTCAGGTTTAAACATGTAAAAACAATAGAGAGTCCTAACCCTCTTTTCAGTAGTAAAAAATTTAATAAGCTCTTATGGATAGGGTTCGGTAGGGTGCCTTTCCCCTTAAAAAGAGCTTTCCAAGAAAATTTATTCGACTCTTTCTCGAGCCCAAGAAGACCATGTGTTGTTGTCTACTATGATACCACTCTCTGAGACACCCAATCCTCTAAGTAACTTTTAAAGTAATGGGGTTTTAAAATTTTGATTTTCCTTAACCATATCTAAGTCTCTTCTCGAGGGAATCATCATCTTATGCTCGTCAAGAGCTCTCTAATGAATATAGTTATTCCCAATGATCTCTGAAACAAAATTTATGGCCTTTTTCGATCGAAGTTTTCATACTGCCACATGGCATATACGTGGCATCTACACCACTATACAAATTTGATGTGGCATTAACATGTCCTACACATCACCTTTGAGCACAATGTGGCTGTTGATGTGCATATTGGCATGGTGTTGAACCGTATCATGTTAATCCTCCTTTCCCCTTCCTTTGGAAATTCAAAGGCTTGAATTCAATGAATGAGATTGATTGTGCTTTAGATCGATGAACCTCATTCCATCACAAACCCCCTGCATGTCCGAAGTTTAATGATGGGTAGAGGGGTCGTGAAATCTAACCAGGGTTTGGGCCCGATTGACGTGTCACACATGGGGGGATTGAGATTGTGTTTATCATAACCACACAACACCACCCCCATAATGAATATGGGTATGGCACATGTCCTAGACTTATGTATTTTCCAGACTGACATATGATCGCCACACGACGCCCACTTATTTTTCACTTGGTGCCCACTCACCTGCCACCTCTGCCACTATTTCCATCGTGTACCTGCCACCGTAGAAGTACACGTCACCTCTTTGCCACATTAGTTGACATGTGACCTTCACCTCATGAAGACTCACCCAACTAAAAGTTAAAACCTATCCATTTATTATAATCCTACTACGTTAATTAATCAATATTATCTTAAAATTTCACTCCTTAATGTTAATTTATTCAATCCCCAATATGGACAATTAATATTTATTAATAAAATATCCACCGTAAATACATTTTTACTTATCTTAATATACCGGACATTAATTAATGAAGGTTTACTTTCTCTCTTTTTCCCTTGAAATTCCAACATCCAAAAATGGTTTAGTAATAATTAAATATTAATATTAAAATATAATTAATTAATTATATTATAATATAAATATATTAATTTTATCATAAAGCCTCCAGGCTTGTTATTATGTTTTAATGATGTAATTTATCGGTCCCAGACATGTAACATCTCCTTTGCACTTTTCTTTCTTACACACATCTCCTTCTCTTGACCT
>CBVK0102136633.1:0-21465 GCA_900067695.1 Picea abies
GTGTGTGTGTGTGTGCACATGCCCCTCAAGGCTAAAAATTATTGATATTTTTATCCATAATGTGTGTGTGTGTGTGTGTGAGAGAGAGAGAGAGAGAGCGCACGCACACGTGCCCCTCAAGGCTAGAAATTATTGATATTTTTCTCCATAATGTGTGTGTAGGAGAGATGGGAAAATTTGTAGGAAATGAGGTTTTGGAGGAGGATATCATCAAACATAATAGATGCCTCCTCAAGATATCATACAAATGCCTTATCCAATCCTTCCACCTTAAGTAGACCTAGGAATCAGGAAACCTTTGATTCTAAATCATGGAATGAGATGTTTTCATAGCTCCATGAAAATGGTACCCCTGGCTCACCCAATAATCATTCCAAGATCGAGAATGATATCAAACCACAAGTAGATGAATGAAGGAATTAAATAAAAAACCTAACAGGGGAGAGGGACCAATTAGGCACCAAAAAACTTAGAGAGAAGGGGAGAAGTCATCATGTCAAATGCATTTCTTAGTGGGATAAAAAGATAAGGATTGAGGTCAAAGAATCTCTAGTAAACAACACCATCCTACATTATACTAAAACAATGGATACTAGTTGATTCAATGGAAAGAATCTTACTAAGTAGAATATGAAGAAATGGATGGACACTACCTAGGGAAGAGAAATTGTGCATAGCCCAAAATCCTTTTTATGGGCCCAAGGCTTCCACACAATCATTTTTAATTTTGTATAGGAAAAAGGTAGATTCATTGCAAGGAGGCCTTAGTTCATTCAACAAAATTCACTTTCTCTCAATGATTGGACATTGTTCTTAGACCCAGATCAAGAAAGAATTAATTGAGTTGTAGTGTACCATCAAAATGGGTGCTTAGAGCCATGGATTCCATAACATGGTTTTAAAAATCATCTCTCTCCATAAACATATAGGCTTGGTCTTCCTCCAAAATTAGATCACTGAGGGGGATTATACAAAAATCTATCCCATATATTATTTTGTTCAAGAAACTATGCTCCAAGTAGAGGATGCTAGAAAATCTCTAAAAAAGTGCCTCGGTCATTATAATTATGAAATTTTGGAAGCCCAAGGCAAGTTAGGGGCACTGATAGTGGGATGGAAGGATTCTCTAGTCAATAGAGATAGTGTTATATTTGATTTAGCAATTATGGTGTCTCTCTCCTCCAATAAGATCAACATAACTCTATATGTTTTAAATGTTTATGGCCCATCCTTACACAAGAAGGAATTTCGGAGCAACCTTCAAGAGTCCAAGATTATAAATTATCCTTGTCTTATATTATGAGAACTAAATCTATCTTAAATGGGGAGGAAAATGGGGTTGCTCCATAAAATTAGATCCCCTTATAGATCATTTGCAAGATTTATTTGCTAACCTATGTCTGATAAACATTCATATGTTGAAACTAGGGCTCACCTGGTACAATAAGAGGTTAATTTATGAAGCCTGGGAAGAGGTTGGACAAGTTTTAATGCACTATAAAATCATTCAATCAATTGACCCTAAAGTGGTGTGTCTCCAAATCACCAAACCATCTATCTTCACTTAGAAAATAAACACACAAATCATCCCCCCCAACCCACGCCCCACCCCCCACCCCTTTGAACTTAGTGCCCACTTGTTGAAATATGGAAATTGCAGAGAGTTGGTAGAGAACTACGCTTAAACATTCTCGCTAGATCAAGGAGAATTTTTTATCATCTAATTTTAGGAAAAAGACTATTTAAGATTAATAACATCAAAAAGAAGTGAACAAAAGATGAATTTGATGACTCCCAATATCATCTCTCTAAATTCAAAAAGCATATCACATCCCTATACTCATCTTTGGATGGAGTGAGATATCCACAATCTACAATAGATGAAATGTTTCCAAGGAAAAAGAAAATCCGGGATTCTTCAACTACATGTTACCAAGGCTCCCAAACTAGATGAAATGATTGCAAATTTTTTCAAAGGTTTCTATGATATTATTAGAGATGACCTCATCAAGGTGGAACTTGAAGCATCCAAAGTGAAAGGAAAATTACTAAAGAAAACTATGAATTATACCTTTTAGGTAGTTACCATCCCTAAAATAGCCAATCCTTAACATTTATAACATTACAGACCAATATCCATTTGTAATTGAATTTACAAGATTATATCCAAGACCATTTATTCTAGGCTTAATCTTACTCTCTCACCTTCCATCCCTTATTAATAGTTTGATTTCAATAATGCCAAAAGCATTCACTACGTTGGTGGCACAATGCAAGAGGAACTACATACCATTAGAGAAAAAAAGGAAGTCATTGCAAAAATTGACTTGTCCAATGCTTTTAACAAGGTGAGTTATTCATGCATTGGTGTTCTTATTATGAAGGTTGGCTTCCATCATAACTTGGTATGTTGGATTGCTTATTTCATTAAATCGCCCTCTTTTATTGTTCTAATCAATTGTTCTTCCACAAAATCCTTTAAATCTTTAAGGGGGATTCATAAATAATTCCCCCTTTCTCCCATTCTCTTCCTATTATTGGTAGAGGGCCTTAGGAGTTTCATTCTTCAAGTCTAGAATTGTACTAGAAACCAAAAGTGGGTTCACATAAACTCATATATCTCCCTAACTCGCATACTATTCATGGATGGCATTATCATGTTCATAAATGGTTTGTTTTAAGGCAATTTAAGATCTTATAGAGGATTATGAAGATACTTTGAAATTCCTTGGTCATGATGGAGGTAAATGAGAGAAAATCCTCCATCAATTTCAAGTTAGTAAATCAACAAGCCAAGCCAATTAAATAACCTAAAACTATGTCCCTTCCTCAAAGTGAGGTTTGGTACCAATTAGCTTTATCTAGGATTTTTCCTTGAGCCAAATCCATATCTAGTCTCAGACGAGAATTTCCTTGTGGAAAAGATAAAAAGGTGAACAATTATTTAGATTCATAAAACAATATCCCTCGGGGATAGATTGGTAGTACTCAAGAGCATACTGGAAGCAATTCCATTTATCAACAAAATCAGGAAGATATCAACTTTATCTATCTTGCAGGTAAAGAAAGTACTTGATATTCCAATTGTCCTTTGGATTCACATAACACTGCCAAAAGCAAAGGGGGAATGGGGCATAAAATCCCACTCTTCTCTAGAGCACTTGTTGCAAAAGGAGTGTGGCCTCTATTACCTAGGAACTACCTTTGGCAAAGAACACTTATAGAGAAATATATATCTCCACTCCTTAACAAGGATTGGATCAACACCCCCTCCAAGAAATAGCAGGGCATATCAATCTTCTAGAAAGCATGTGTTATCTTACAAAATTATTGGTGGGTTCCTCTCATGGAGAGTGGGAAATGGGATCAGTGTAAGACTATTTGAGGAGCCCTAGTTTGGTAAGGGTCACTAGGATCTCAACCCAACTGAAGTTAGAACATCAACATCATCACATGCAAATTTCCTTATAGATATGCAAGGCTCCCCTCTCCCCTCAATTGGACATTCAACTGGAAATCAAACAAAGATCTATGATTATGGGAAGAAGTATCCCATGAATGTTTTCTTGCTTGTTCAATTTCTAGAGATCATAAGTTACGTTTGCATTTGGAATTTCAATTTACAATAAAGGATTAGTTGCATGGAATATTGGTAGTAGTTTCCTATGCATAATTTTTGTAGTTTTTAAACTGGAAATGTGTAAGCATGGATAACTACTATAGTTTGTATATTGTAACATCCCGCTCTGGCGCACTGACAAAACTTATTCTTTGAGGACACTTGCTCGCAAGTGATCTGGATTTTATGATGATGAACCACTTATGGCATTTGTATATTCGGCAAATTTCGTTTCTGCAAGTTTGTGTGAGTTGTTCTGGCAATGTTGAAATTTTTACCGCCGTTTTGGCCATGAGAAGAATATAGTTTGTGGGGCGTTTTGGGAATGCATTGTAGATAGGAGGTCGTTACATATATGTTATTGTTTTCAATATTAAATTACCATTTGGAAAAAACAAATATACTAAGAGAATCTACATGGACTGTAGTAACATTATACTATTGTTTCTTATTTTTTAGACTATACAACTTAAATAGTCTTAATTGTTAAAAACATGTGTTTCCTCTTAAGAGGTCACATATTCAAATCCGGAGGGGGGTAGGGTATGTACACCTTCATAGACTTTGGCAATCAAACCATTGCATGGAGGGGATCCTTTGTCCCATAAACAAGGGGTCTCATACCCCAATTTGATATATGTCTCGATTGTGACCTTAAAATTAGTTTATTATAATCATTATTATTGTGCGTAACTATAACTTTTTTGAATTAGAGTAATTAAAAGAAGTGTGTTTTTTTATGGACACTATTGTTCCTTTTATTCATATTAAACATTAAAAATTAAATATACCATTTTGAAGAGGACGACCCAAGGTTATGTAAATTGTTTTTTTCATATTTTTTGAGGTTTGAGTCTTCTAAGATATTGAATAGTCATTGTGTGGATTTCAAATGGGAATAAAATATAGATATATTTTAGAAGAATATTAATTAAAATGGAAAATATCAATGAAATCAAGAAAAAATATATGGGTGGAAAGTAGATTCAATGTCAAATCTAATGGAGGTAGGTATAACATAATTATGTGAGATATGGAGAAAAACTAATGCTCATTGTTACAACTCACTAATATTTTCAACAAAAATCTTTTTCAGCCAACTAAATTTTTTGACAGATTTAAATTTTTGCACTAAAGTTTGCTCATTTTTTGGATGAAAAAATCAATTAAATTTTCTCCAAAATTTTTAGCTAAAAGAAAATAAAAGAAGGGAGAGGAGGAGGGGAGGAAGAGAGATCAATTAATGTTTCTATAGGACAATATTTATATTAACTTTCAATCAAAAACTTCTTACCTCTGAAAGTTGGGCCTTATTTTGGCAAAAAAAAATCTTTCAAAAAAAATATGTTGAAAAAGCCTCCCCGCACGCCCCTTGCCAAAAAATGGTTACACATCTTCATGGATTCACTTCATCTCAAATTTTTCCAATGGAGTTGTGGTGGGAAACCCAAGCAAGTGTGGCTATGTGGGTTGGATCAAGTTGGTGGATGGGGCAAGCATCAAGTTCACTAGTTCAAGAATCAAACAACCTAGCAAAACAACAAGAAGGTATATAATGACTCCATAATCATTGTTGGATGGCTCAATGGGGATATGCAAGGAAGGGATATCAATCTAGGTCTAGATGTTTCCCAAAAAAAAATAGTAGTTGCATCCTTCCTCTCTTGTCCTTCTCCCATGCCTACCCAAAGCACAACTCCATTGCAAACTCTTTCTCAAAGTTGGCAGTAGACATGGAAAAAGCTAAGTATGGATTGAAAAAATAGATGCATTAGGCTAGCTCTCAAAAAATTTCTCGGTGCTTCTAGGATTTAACATCTAGGTTGAATACATCATGCTTCAATTATTTGGACTATAATAATGTATTTCAAAATTATCCAATATCCGGGTATTGTTTTTGTTATTTATGTGAAGTTGTTCCTAGATATTGTAAATTTACCATCAAACCTCCAAAATGCATTTTTTTTGTTTTCTAAAGAGATAAAGAAGATACGATATTTTCTCTAGAGAAAATATACATGTATGTGTGTGCGTGTGTTATTTATTATTCTATATACAAAGTAAAATAAACAAAATTTCATATTTTTAGTAACTAAATAAAAGAAATTAAACTAGAACAAACTAATAATATGAAATGAATAGTTTGTATCCCAGTGGGCTAGCTTGAGTGGTTCAGTGATTTGAGCTTCATGTGGGAAGTCTCGGGGTTGATTCCCTGGGTTCAATGCCTCTATTGTGTGCATCACTCGATGCCCCTATCAGGTCAAGCATCATAATCAACGTTGACGAGTTTACATTGGATATCATTCGTAAAATGTGAGGAATTTCTTAAAAGTTTCCCAACAAAGTTTTCCTTAGAAAAAGATGAAACTAATAATTTGTAATTAATTAACACTAGTAACAAATTATTATTTTGTAAAAGAATTAAATTTGATAATATCATTTATTCATTAATAATAATATCATAAATTATTTGTTCAATAATAACAATATAATGATAATGTTCATTAATAATCTATTACTTAAAGAATTAATGTATAAGAAATTATTAGTCATTTCTAGTATTATTTGTGTTATTTTTAAATTTAAATACATTTAAGGCCAAATTGACATTTCAAATAATGTCCCTTAAATTAAAACATGTTTTATATTAAGGACATAAGAGATAGCCATTGTAACCATTATAATATATGACAACGATAATTATTAAGGATGTCATTGAGGACATTTCCGTGGAAGTTAATAGGGACACCAAAATGACATAAATCTATTATTGCCATTAAATTTGACATTTTTAGTCTCAATAACAACTTTGACAATGCTATTGTAAACGTTTATTCGGTTGCAACCTTGCTGGTAAGTAAAAAATGTCACTTTAACACCCAACTCACCACTAACATGAAAAAAAAAAAATGAGGAATTCAAAAATTCATTGTTTTAGTGGGAAGTTGGTTGTAAGTTTGGAAACAAAACTTATAAAATGTAGTAGTAGGCACTTGCAACCTAGAGATGGATTGTGCTTACAAAGTCCGAGTAATGACAGAATACATCTTCAATTAACATAATAAATTAGTTGAATTTGTTAATAAAATGATAAGAGATACACTGAGAGGGTAGGGTAGAACCGATATTTATACTAATAAAAAGGGGAAAACCCTAACTTAAAGCATGAGTTACTAATAAAAGTAATCAGGTCCTTATTACATAAAAGTGACATTTTACAAATATTGAAATATGATACTATAAATGTGTGGCACTCTAATATTATTACAAAATTATAAGTATTCATACAAAATAGCTCATATAAATGAAATGCAATAAAATATCTAATAAGGATGTTTTGATTAGGAATGTAACAGAGTGTCTATGACTATAAAATATAATCTCCCTCTCTCTTCTCCCTTTGAAGGAGGATTGTTTTAGAAGAAAGCCCAAATTATTCATTTAAAAAAATTGGTTCTATTGCATCTGCATTGATTCTAGACGAAAAGAGGACTAAATAGGATACAAAATGCTTGAACCTAATGTTTATTAGGTATAGTGAACTACATATGGCTTACAAGGTGATTGTTATCAATACTAGCAATGTGACATTCAATGGAGACGTCTTCATTAATGACAACGGGGGAGTTTCTCAATGCATTTCATATCAAAAATAATGTTTGAAACTTGATAATTGTATCATGGTTGAAAAATCCATGACAATGGATAATAAAATTCTCAATCTACTCGGTGAAAATGTGTTGCAACCAGATAGTCTTGATCATTGCAATTACAACTCCTCCATACTTTGCCTCTGTAATTGATAATATTGGAAAATTGGTTTCCATTTATGTCAACCCTAGAAGAAGCCTTGAAGCAAGTCCAGAAGCCCATAGAAGTGATAGGTGTACTTGAAGGAGTCTCCAAAGTGGTCACATTATGGTGTAGCTTTAAGCATGACCCTCACAGGGAGACACTTTGAAGAAGCCTACAAGAAGCCCTTGTCGTCAAGAAAAGAAGTTCCAATGTATGGTCAAGAAGTCCTAAAAATATGGTTAAAAATCCTCGGAGGTGTGGTCAAGAAGCCCCGAAGTTGATTGAAGAAAAAAAATATGAAAGGAATTGAAAATGCATGCAAAACCTTCATGGATTGATAGTCCTCGACAAGCCATTTCCAATGGTAGGTGGCACACCACATGGTTCCTCGCGGTTGAGAAGATATGCCCTCTTAAAGACGATCAGGTGAATTTTCCCCATTACATGAGTCAGCCCTATTTGGATTAAACATTAAAAATCAAGTTGAAATTAGATATCAAATCGGCCCTACCTGAAATACAGATTAAAATTAAGTTGAAAACACATGGTCAAGTCGACCCTGAAAGGAGGGCTAGTTCCAATATAAATAGGCGTTCCAAGACCTCATTTGATTCATGGACTTAAGCAATTTCTATATGAGGTAAGCAAGGAGTTCTAAGGCTAGTTTCCTAAGGCATATCAAGACAAATTTCTGAGGTATATCCAGGCGAGTTAGGGCATGTTCTGAGACAAGGTTGAGACCATATCTAAGGTGAATTTCCGAGGCAGTAAGGTCGAGCTTGATGCATGTTCTAAGGTGCAAGTCTGAGGTTGTTCTGAGGCAATTCCCATGGCAAGTCAAACGCTTGTTCTGAGGCTAGTTTTAAACCTGATTTGAAGCAAGGTTAAGGACTATTTCAGAATTGTGGGTGTGATTTTTCAGAAGACTATAAAAGTTTCTTTGAACCAAATAGATCAGTTTGTTGGAGTTTTTGAGGACTGTCTTTAGTACAAATTTCATAAATTTGTTAGAGCAGTTTGAGAGCAAAATTGCAGACCTATTGAGAGCAATTTCCAAACCTATCTATGGCACGAATTTGAAGGACAGTTAGGTTGAGCTTAAGGATTGTTTTGAGAAAAATTTAGACCGGATTTGGAGGGTTGTTCAAGTCACATTTCAAGAGTATCTCAAGTGAAGATCTTGTTCCAGCGATGGTTCAGTTTTGGCAATAGGAGGATGACTCAAAGAAGATGTTAAGAAGGTGACCCAGTGAAGGTAAGAAGGAAACATATGAAGGCTACAAATCAAGGGTGATACAGTCTACCTTTTGCAGCTGACAAGGCAAGGGATTCACCTTGCAAAGAGTGATTAAGGGTGTACTCTGGTAATTCTTCTGTGAATCTTGTAAAGAACATTTTTTAGAATAATTTTTGAAAAAGGGTGGTTGGGTGGTGCACGAGAAGATTGGTGTCTTCAGTTTGCAGGTTGGTGCCTGAGAAGTGTGAGTTGGTGCTCACAAGGGAGTTGGTGCCTCCTTCTAGTTGGCGCTAGAAAATTCAGGGGGTTGGTGCCTCCTTCTAGTTGGTGTTAGAGAATCTTGGAAGTTGGTGTTTCCGGTGGATGTAATCTTCTGATATATTAAAAAGTGTTTTGTCGTTTTCTCCTATTTGGGTTTCCATGTAAAATCCTTGTGCATTGTGTATATGTGGTTGTTTGTTTCAATATATGATATCTTGAATGCAACAATGTCTTGAATGCAATTATAAGTAGAAAAAGTGAAATTGTTTATATTTATTCACCCCCCCCTCCCCCTCTCAGTATTGAAAGAATGTTTCTTGCTCGATCAATAAATAGGGCCATAACTAAGAGAAGAGGTAACATGAAGTGGATTGGTGATATATAGCATCTCCTGCCCAATCAAAGTCAATGTACCCCATTAAATCAAGATCATGTATTGTTGTATAATGTATCCCAAATCTGTGTACCATGAATATAGCAAAGAATCCTCTTTGTTTCTTTCCAATGCAATTTGTGGGGTTCTTGCATAACTTTAGACACAATGTCCACTGCATAAGAAATGTTAAGCCTGGTGCGAGTGAGATAGAGCAGACTCCCAACTAGTTCTCTATATTGAGCGCTATCAACCAAAGGTGAAGATAAAGAAACCTCAAGTTCGACACCAAAGAGGAAGGGAGAATTGTCAGGTACCTATGAGAAGCCCTTTTCCACCAATTGAGCCTTGTGCTTGTCCACCAAACCATCCACTGCAAACTTTGTCTGATAAATCCACTGGAAACAAACAAGTTTTATGCATGGAGGCAGTGGAACTAACTCTCATGGGTGGTTCCTCGTCAATGAATGATACTCCTCCTGCATAGCTACATCCCACTCAAGATTTCTCGCATCCTCATTGAAGGTCTACATAGCTATATCAGTAGCGATGTTGCAGTGTATAGGTAGCAAAAGCTCTATAGCAATGAGAGCCTATGGAGCTCCAAGAAATTGAGAACATGTATGCCTTGTATCTATTGGATCGTCCACTAAGGTGCCTATTTCTTTTGGAATCTATCATGCCCAATGTGCCACTACAGCAAATGGATCTATAGCCTCTATTGGATATATCACAACTCAATCATCATTCTCAGCATCTGAAGAAGAGGAAGCAATGTCCTCATCATCAAGAAATGGCACAAGTGGATCATCAACGACAACATCAGTAGAATTGACTATAAATATCGAACTATGAGTAGAATGAGAATCTTCATGAAAGAATCCCAAAGAGGTCTCTTCAAAACAAAAACTCCTCTGAATAAACAATTGATCAATGGCAGGGTTGAGAATTTGATAACCCTTAACACCATTAGGATATCCCACGAAAATGCAACATTGGCTCTATGGTTCCAATGCCTCACATTTCTCTGTATGAATGTCAGCCCATGCTCAAGAACCAAACACTTTAAAGTGTTTGATTATTGGTTTATGACCACTGCATGCTTCAAAAGGAGTGACTTCCTTCAAGGCTTTGTGAGGAACCCTATTTTGGATATAGGGTTCACAATTAATGGCTTTTACCCAAAACTTAGGAGCAAGCAATTTGGACTGCAAAGTGCAATTCGACATTTCCTTCAAAGATATGTTATTGTGCTCTACCACCTCATTCCACTGAGGGGTATATGGGACAATCTAATGTAACTAAATTCCTTCAGAAGCACAAAGTTGTTCAAGTTTTATATTCACATACTCCCCCCCATTGTCTTTACCCCCATTGTCTTTACACAAAATTCTAATGTCTTTTATGGACTGCTTATTTTCAAGGGATTTAAAGTCTTGAAAGTGCTCAAATATCTTTCAAGTTTTTTATTGAGAAAAAGCTCGAGTATGCCTTGAGAAGTCATCAATGAAAGTCAAAAGATATATATCTCTAATCATGGATGGATAAGGAAATGGACCCATCATATCATTGTGAACAAGTTCCAGCACTTGAGATGCTCTCCATGCTTTGCCTTTGTCAAAATTTTCCTCTGGATGCTTGCCAAGTATGCAACCCTAGCAAATTCCATCATAAAATCAAACATCTAGTAAACCTATCATTATGCCCTACTTACTAAGCTTATGCAAATAACGTTAATTGAGGTAACCAAAATGTTCATGCCATAATATGCTTACCACATCAAAATGAATAAGTATAGTAGACGACGTCTTGGGAATGAAGTTGGAAAACAAGTACAGTCTGGATTGATGATCAACTTTTCCAATAGCAACAGTGGCTCCACTTGTCATCTCACTAATGACCACTAGTCAGGTGTCAATTCCACTCACCTGCCTATACCAAAATGTGTGATCTAGTAGATGGAAAGTAGATTTGTTGAGGATCGCACACAGAGAACATTTTGGAATTGGCCATCATCAAAGTCAATTGTTCCTTTGCCACAGAGCTAAAAAAGAGTATTGTCCCCATCAAGATAGTAGGCATAGCACAAGGCTCCAAAGATGCAATTTGTTGTGATGAAGCCATGTGGTGTGAAGCACCCAAGTCAAGTACCCAAGAATATGGTGGAGATGCCACGGCTACAAGTGCATGAGACTGATCTTTTCTCTCGTTGTTTTCTTGTGTCTTACAGGATAGTTCAATCGATGAACTTTGATTGACAAATCAGGTAGCTTGATGTTATTCTTTTCAAGAAGATGAAAAAGATGAGCAATCTACTTCTTCATGCACTTTTGTTCATCATGCCCAAGCTTATTGTAGTAGACACACTTGACCTTCTCAAACTTGGGCTTTTCAACCTCTGAATGGGAGGTATCAAGAGTAGATTTAGATTTCTGTTCCTTACCCTTATTTTCTTTGTTATTTTATTTATGCATGTTGTTAGATGCCTTTGAATCATTTGTGCTCTGATTTGCAACAAGGGCATGAGCCTTTGAAGTCTTCAAGGTGCCCATTGAACAAGTTTGTCTTGCTCCCTTGTGAATTCTGCAATGAAGTTGTCAAGAGTTGGCATTTTCCAAGTAGTGCCAAGCACATTCTTGGTAGCATGGAAGGTGGAAACAAAAACATAGTATGGATCAATATTGCAAGAATGGACAGAACAAGTTGTTTGTCCTCAATTCCACACAACTTGAGTTGCAACCTCAATGATTTAAACTTTGTGAAGAAATCTTGGATAGTCTCAAAGTTGTTCGGGCTTACACTGATGAGCTCATTCTCCGACGAATGACCTCTCAATACACCCTAGTTCCCAAAGAGTCCTTTTAGTGTGATCCAGACTTCATTGGGTGATTTTACAAATTCAATGTGGAAGAGAGTAGGTAGTAATCAATATGCTTCATCACCTGTTAAACCATTTTGGCTTTTCAACATGAATTGTTCAAATTATGGTTCAACTTTGGTTCCCACAATGATTCTATATAAGCCTTTGTTCCTCAAAAGGATCTACGCCTTTGATTTCCACTCATGACAATTAAATGGCATGAGAGAGGGAACCATGCTTCAATCCATCACTTTTAGAATTTGTGATGATGTAGAACAGAGCTCTAATATGTGTTAAAGCCACGAAGCACTGTTGAACAAGGCGTTTTGTCGCTCAACTTAAGGGCACAACTTAGACCACGAATATGCCACAGAGCATAATCTTCAGTGGTCAAAGGAAGGTGACCTTTTAGGGCATGAAATTGACCCTAACTCATGCATGCAAATCCACCAGGGCGTGTGAGAACCAGCAAATCAAGTCACATGCAAAATCATGCCCCAAAATCCAATTTTGTCTTTCAACGAAACTTCCCTCTAGATTATCTTAGGCTCTAATACCATGTGAGATTTCACTGTTGAAGCAAGATCTATGGCTTGGCTACAGGGCCACCCAAGATGCAGAGTCTAAAGAGAAGAATCGAAGATCAAGAAGGGAAAAACGCAGATCTATATAAAGTATTGCCAATGCTCATTAATCCACTGATCCTTCCAAATAATGAAGGTTGAAGTAATACAAATACAATGCCTTCTAGGGGAAGACTTTGAACAGAAAGCCATGCAATGACATGCCATGAATCTCCTTAAAACAAGGGAAAGCTTATCACCTAAATAAGCTTAATTGTTGCATGTCCATAAAAACACTAAAGCTAATTAAAGAAAACAACAATGGCACCATAAATAGCAAGTGTGTTGTATGGATGCATGATATGCACCAACATAGTTATGTCCATGTCAAATGTATATTGGCTAAAATACTTATCGTTGGATGTAAAAAGTGTCTTCCTAAATGGAGAGCTGGATAAAAAGGTACATATAACCATTGGGATTCCAAGTGGTAGAAAAAGCCCAGGCATGCCTTGAGCAGTCATCAATGAGAGTCAAAACATATCTAGCTCTACTTATGGATGGATACGGAAATGGACACGTCAGATCGTTATGAACAAGTTCCAACACTTGAGATGCTCTCCATGCTTTGCCTTTGTCAAACTTTTCCTCCGGATGCATGCAAAGTATGTAACCCTAGCAAATTCCATCGGAAAATGAAACATCTAGTAAACCTATCACCATGCCCTGCCTATTAAGCTGATGCAAATAACGGTAGTTGAGGTAACCAAAATGTTCATGCCATAATCTGTTTACCTCATCAAAATGAATAAGTACAATGGTCAAAGTCTTGGGAATGTAGTTGAAAAACAAATACAGTCTGAATTGATGATCAACTTTCCAGTGGCTCCACTTGTCATCTCACTAATGACTACCGAGTCAGGTGTGAATTCCACTCACCTACCTAGACCAGAATGTGTGATCTAGTAGAGATGGAAAGTAGATTTGTTGATAGGGAGGGCACACAAAGAATATTCTGGAATTGGCCATCATCCAAGTCAATTGTTCCTTTGTCACAAACCTGAATAAGAGTATTGTCTCCGTCAAGATAGTAGGCATAGCACAAGTCTCCAAAGATGCATTTTTTTGTGATGAAGCCATGTGGTGTGAAGCACCCAAGTCAAGTACCCAAGAATATGGTGGAGATGTCACTGCTACAAGTGCATGAGGCTAGTCCTTTCTCTCGTTGTTTTCTTGTGTCTTACAAGATAGCTCAGTCGATGAACTTTGATTGACAAAACCAGGCAACTTGATGTTATTCTTCTCAAGGAGATGAGTAAAATGAGCAATCTGCTTCTTCATGTACTTGTGTTCATCGTGCCCGAGCTTATTGTAGTAGGAACACTTGACCTTCTCAGACTTCGGCTTTTCAACCTCTGAATAGGAAGACTCATGAACAGATTTAGATTTCTACTCCTTGTCCTTCTCTTTGTTGTTTTATTTATGCATGTTGCTAGATGCCTTTGAATCCTCTGTGCTCTAATTTGCAACAAGGGCATAAGCCTTTGAAGTCGTCAAGGTGCCCATTTGAACAAGTTTTTCTTGCTCCCTTGTCAATTCCGCGATGAAGTTGTCAAGAGTAGGCATTTTCCAAGTAGCACCAAGCACATTCTAGGTAGCATGGAAGGTGGAAACAAAAACATATTCTAGAGCAATATTTGCAGGAATGGACAGAACAAGTTGTTTGTCGTCCTCAATTCCACACAACTTGAGCTGCAACCTCAGGGATTTAAATTTGGTGAAGAAATCTTGGATAGTGTCAAAGTTGCTCAGGCTCACACTGATGACCTCATTCTTCAGCGAATGACCTCTCAATACACCCTGGTTCACAAAGAGTCCTTCTAGCGTGGTCCAAACTTCACTGGGTGATTTTACAAATTCAATGTGGAAGATAAAGTAGAGAGTTACATCGAAGCATTTTAATCAATATGCTTCATCACACCTGTTAAACCATTTTGGCTTTTCAGCATTAACTGTGGATTCAGCTTTAGTTTCCATAGTGATTCTATATAAGCCTTTGCTCCTCAAAAGGATCTGCACCTTTGACTTCCACTCATGACAATTGAATGGCAAGAGAGAGGGAACCATGCTTCAATCCATTGCTTTTAGAATTCATGATGATGTAGAATAGAGCTCTGAATTTGAGATTTTAGCTGCTACAAGTGATCCAACAGAGTAATGATTAGTATGTGTTAAAGCCACGAAGCACTGTTGAACAAGGTGTTATGTTGCTCAATTGAAGGGTGCAACTTAGACCACGAAAGGTGACCTTTTAGGGCACAAAATTGACCCTAACTCATGCATGCAATTCCACCAGGGCATGTGACCACCAGCAAATAAAATCACATGCAAAATCACCCCCAAAAATATGATTTTGCCTTCCAACAAAAATTCCCTCTAAAAATCACCCCCAAAAATATGATTTTGCCTTCCAACAAAAATTCCCTCTAGATTATCTTAGGCTCTGATACCATTTCGCTGATGAACCAAGATCTATAACTTGGCTACAAGGCCACCCAAGATGCAGAGTCCTAGGAGAAGAATTGAAAATCTTGGAGGGAAAAACGCAGATCTATATGAAGTATTACCAATGCTCATTAATCCACTGATCCTTCCAAAGAATAGCCATACAAAGACAATGCCTTCTAGGGGAAGATTCAAAAAAGAAAGCCATGCAATGACATGCCATGAAGCTCTCCTGAAAACAAGGGAGAGCTAATCACCTAAGTAAGCTTAATTGTTGCATGTGCATAAAAACACTAAAGCTAATTAAAGCAAACAACAATGGCACCATAAATAGCAAGTGTGTTGTATGCATGCATAATATGCACCAACATAGTTATGTCCATGTCAACGTATATTGGCTAAAATACTTATCACCAGATGTAAAAAGTGTCTTCCTAAATGGAGAGTTGGATAAAACGGTACATATAGCCATTGGGATTCCAAGTAGCAGAAAAGAAGCCTCTGTTCACATGTTGACCAAAGCTGCTTAACAATTTGAAATAGTTTCCAAGACACTGCAATGTTAAAATTGACAAACATCTCACAGGCACAAATTAGAGGAAGCCCGCCTAATTCTAATCTCTATGTCAAAATCACAAATGGTGACTTCGTCATTCTAATGGTCTATGTTGACTACATTATCAAAAGGTAGCATGGTCAACACAATTCAGATAGTGAAATAATTTTTACTTTGCATTTGACGTCACTGTTTAGATCCTTAAATTATTCCGTGCGTAGAATTTTGGCACAGCAAGGGTTATCATTGTTTTCCACACAAAGTATACCAACAGCCTATTGGAGAAGTTGAGAATAATTGATAGTAAAATAGAATCTAAACCTATAAGGTTGGACTGAAACTCATCACATTTAACACAAAATCTAACTATCGAATTAATATAGACACAGTTGGTGGGAGCCAATCTACCTCATCACCACCAAGCAATGGTTAAAGTTTTTAATCAGCAACAACTTTATATTTAGGATAGCTCTTGACGCTGAACATCGGATAACCAAGAGAATCCTATGGTGTGTAAAGGGTACATTGAATTTTGGCATCCTTGTAGAAGAAAGAATATTCAATTGATAAGACATACGTATTCAAATTGGACCATATCGATGGATTATAGAAGATCCACAATAAGCATCGATACAAGTGCAATAACTTTGTTCAGGCAAAAGCAATATGCAGTTTCACATTCTTCCATTGATGTAAAAAGCAACAGTGAAAACCTGTGAAAACAGTCGTATTTATGAACTTGTAGAAAACAAAGATAGAGTTGCAGTTGCAGCACAAACATAGAATGTTAATATTCTCACTTATCTTTAAAAGTATTAAAATAAATACTTTCAACGATTATATATAAACAACTATATTAAAAGAGTATCATGTTGTCACTTTGTGTGAAGCTATAATGTGATCATAATTATATCATTTTATGTAAAGATGTAACGTGGTCATAATATAATGCCCACTTTGAGACACATCTCAAGTCATTTGAATAAATAAAATGTTATTGGATATTATGTAACTTATACATAACACACTATGTCTAAGTATGAAAGTCAAGACACCTTTCACCCTGCTTTTAAAATTACTAAAAGCTCTCGGGATTTTCATTATTAGTCAATCAAATAGAACATTATTAACCTGTCTTAGCCCCAGTGCCAACGACAGCGTTGAATGGGAGACAATTTAAATAACACATTTGGGTAGAGCCGGAATTGACAAGTTCTAACAGAGGAATGTTATATAATATATCTAAACCCATGTTCCACTTTCCAATACCAACGCAGAGAAGAAAACACCTTCATCTTCACGGACACTGGACAGTGAAATTTCAAACAGGGTCTGCAAGAGAAAAACACTCAAAAGTAGCAAAATGAAATAAATTTAATATAGATATTAATGCAGACCTAGCAACAAATTGAACCTCATTTCAAATGGACCTACAAAGCCAATTTCGACTACCAACACATCTACAACTACGATACAAATATAAGCACTCTTAAACAAGAGTTCACGGGTAGACGCCTAAGATATCACCAATTCCCTGATATAACCTCACACCAATCTGGAGGTTGTGTTTTGTTCCCTAGTTTACACAAGTATATAGCTTTTGAAAATAAAACCTGATTGATCTCCAACATATATAGTCACTAGTTTTAATATGACCATGAAAAAAAGTATGGCCACCACTAAACCCTCAAAACGTACATGGTACAATAACCTGCAAGCATAACTTCGCTGATAAGATGCTGCCAATTTAAGCTGATTTTAGCTGACACCACTCGGAAAGGATGTGTAAATAGAACCTGCCAGATTTCCGACTATAAGATTAGTACTATAAGTATCATGCCCATAATAAATCAATATGCATATCACCTACCCTCGGAGAAAACAGTATAATAGACTGCACACATAAATTTGACTTAGATCTTAGTGAAGGTTGTGGCCCGCTTACGATTTTATTTTTCATAATCAGCTGTAATCATCCACTTGCTGAAAGAGTAACTGATCCGTCTTCAAATAATATTCCCAAAGTTTTGTAGGCACTGTGTGTTCTCTCTATTGTTCATCTATAAAGTTACGAGATATACACTAATGGACCCATGTCAGATTAATAGTTTGCATGGAGTTCTGTGAGCTACAATCATTTTTGTCTAGTTCAAAAAAAGCAGCTTTTTAAGATAAAATGCAAGATAAGGAACAAGTTCTATATCTAGCAATTTATCTCAAGGTGGAAAACATCTCTAATTCTGCATCGGACATTACAACCATCAGCATGTGTCATACAATAAAGACACATCAACAGTTGGAGATTGAGCTCTATGCCGATTGAAAAATAAAATAACATAAAATGTGCATTTGCAAATCAAGGATTTCACTTTCAAATGATCCCATATCAGTAATATTCTGATCCCACTGACCTACAAGGTTCAAAAACTTCAACTTGAGGTATGCCCCATATACAAGAGCTGAAGCAGAGAGATCTAAAACCCATTTGTTTTGGTTTGATAATGATTGTGTTGTTGATATTATTGTCTCAAGTTGAATTGCTAAATAGTACCTCATGTAAAGCAAAATATACTTTCAAAATATAATTTATTAAATTCATCTATGGCTCAAAAAGCTTTCTAATTTTACATTGTTGTAATATTCTTCCCAGTTTCTCATACCAGAACTTCCTTTTTTTTCTGAGAAACATCTAAAACAAGTTTCCTTCGAAGAAACAAGCTGTCATGCAATCAGTTCAAAAAAACTACAAAAGATTTCATAAACGTCTGCTGCACATCATGTGAACCTCCTAGAAATAACAAACTACAGGATGTGCTTTAATAGCCATATGATACACAAAAACTAGCAACCACTTCTGCTCAGATCCAAATATCACTGAAGCAGGAAGGACAAGAAAATTATTTCACAAAACTGTCCTTCAAGGTGACCAGCAATTTAAAGCTTCAACAGGATATGAACAATTCTGCTAACTCAAAGGACTCTGGGTACAGAGTCTAGGCCTTGGGATCCTCTTGAACACAAAATGGATGATTACCTTCTTGGACCCAATGGACTTGATCTGAAGACATTGGGCAAGACACAAAGCCAGGCTGGCAAACATTTGGCAGAAGTGTGGCATTCTGGTAAGAGTAACCATCTCCTGAAGCTCCATATGTCTGTGTCAAACAGCCAGAGGTTTCTAAACGGAAATCAGAGACCTGTTGCTCAGGCAAGAGAACAGAATAAACATCCCCATCTGCTTGGCTAGAATATATTTGAGGTTCTGTGACTGGAACATCAACTTCTTGTTGCTGATGCATATGGAAAGAATTCATATCTGCATCTGTGTCCAATGATACATGATAATCATGACTTCCATCCTGATAGAATGTGTTAATTCCATGCCCTTCATTTTCCTGCCCAACAACATCAACAGTACCAGAACCAACATTGGCTTCACCATGAGCCTCAATTCTAAGCCTCTTTTTGTAGTCCTCCATTTCCCTCTTGTACCTCTCCCTTTCATGCCGACTTCGTTCAATGTATGGCTACAAAGAATATTTAAATATGTAAGTAAACATTTTGACAGAAACAATCTCCTGATTCCAGAAAACGTTGACAAAAAACACACCGTAAGAGTGGACATACCAGTTTTTCATTGTCTGAAAGATTGTTCCACAAATCAGCCACCATTCTTCCAATTTCACGATGTGTCTGTGAATGAAATTTTTTTAATTTGGCACATTGCTCAGCATAGAAGAAGTTGTAACTTTTTTTAGCTGGACGTGGAGCATTAGGATCTTTCTTAAGTGCAATTTCTTTCTTCTTTTTAGTAACTTGCACCTGAAGCCCCAAGGCATCCAGCTCAGATCCTACACTCTTTATAAGCCCAGGAATATTTGCAAATTGTGGGCTAGCATTCTCAGTAGGCACATGATATAAAATACCATGCAGCTTTTCCGATCCTACTACCACTGTAACAAAGTAGCCATTATCAAATTTACCATCAATTGCTCCTGTCGCAATATGCCCAACAGATGCACCAGGATCCACTGTAAATAAACAAAGCAGAGGCATAAAAATATGGATAAGCCAACAATGGTTTGTCCTACAATGTACAAAATTTCAGAAGCACACCTCCAAACAACTGAGCAGGATCATTCTTCCTTCTTTTCTTATTGGACTGTGCTGAATCAACTGGGAGTTGATAAGCAACTTCATTGTCCATGGATTTTACAATGGGGAGTGGAGCAGGTAATGGTCCTACACATGCATCACACCTCGTCAAAAACACATTCTTAAAATGATACCTAACTATATGTTAGTGACATAGCGACAGACAGATCTCCATACCAGGAGGATAAGGAAGTTGTCCATGTGCTTTGAAGTAGTAGATTTTCTCAAAATGATAAAGCAAATCTATGTAATGCTTGCGGAGAACAAAGGAGGGATTGATAATTGAGCCAGGAATGTTTAATGCTCTAGCAACTTCATTCCACCTTCTGTCTCTAATAACCTGCAAATTTCAATGGCTTCTTCTCAGTTGGAATAGTATTATATTAAAAGGTCAACATAATCTACAATATAAACATCCAACTATACATAGACTAGATGCATAGACACACTCTACAGAAAAGAGCTTCTTTCTTCTTAATTTTACCTTTTAAAACAGCCATGCTTAAACGAAAAATACATATCAAGAAGCACAAGCATGACCAACCAACACACGAAATTTGTTGATGCCAAACACTAGAAAGTAATTGATACTCGGAGTTGTATAGACACGTTGTTTCAGTAGTTCCCTATCACTCGAGCACATATTATCATCTTTATAATTTGATGAATATACCTTTCAAGTTTCAACTGACCATTTTTTTCTTTCTTGTTATATATTGCAACCATGGAGCATGGTGCTTTACAATAGAGCAGATTCTACACATCAGAAGGAAAACTTGCAGTTCTCTTTGTTCATTAGAATATATAGCATCCTATTTCATCAGCTTATATTGCACAAGATAGATCTAGTCAAACGTTTTTAAAACACATAGAACAAGCTTATTAGTTGTGTAGAATGTTTGGAAACAGAGATAAAACTGAATACATGTAACACTAGAATTGTCAATCACATTAAGTCCAAAGTAAGGTTTTTTCATCAAACCCATTCATTATATCAGCAATAGACTGGAAACTAGGGTTAGCAGTGACTTTTGAAATGACCTTGGTCATTCTGTTCCAATGAAAGAAAAGCAAAATCCTATTTCAATGTAAGCATATGACATATTTCAAGGTAAAATCCCATTTCAGACATATTTGCCGGATATGCCAAGGTTCAAACACATGAGATGCATGTATATAGTACACACTCTGGCCAGCATAAACCAAATTAAACCTCTTTGAAATCACCACAGAGATGCAAGAGATGATATCGATATGAATCAGCCCCAGAATGGAGGTACCCATGAAATTATTATTAAGCTTATGTTTTAAACAAGGCGGGTAGGGTTCCCCTAGAGACAATTCAGGCTAGGATTGTTTATTGCTATTATCCGGTACAAACTATCTATGGAGTTTTAAGGATCAAAATTTGGATCTTAGAAGATCAGGAATAATTGGTCTTTTTCTTAATATGCCCAATCATGGATCATCAATTCTATCAGATAGAATAGAAATTAGATTTACCATTTCAGAACCATGCTATGCTTAGTGTGCGACTC